>JAODAL010018523.1:0-74507 GCA_025379985.1 Phyllomedusa bahiana
AATTTTTAAAAGAGGATGGTTCAAATCATACTGCCTTTGGCCTTTTTAATTTGTGGGTGATGGGGTTTAAGGGTCATGCTGGGTAAAAGACAAGGGATAGGAATGTTGTGTGTTTTTTTCTGTGGTTTTATAACCTAAGTGTTTGCCTAAGATGTAGCAGGTACCCATTTGATGTTGGGGATTTTAAATTCCAGCTTCTCCAGCCTTTGGGTGAAAGAATGAAGGTTTGTTGCTCCCCCATAGACTTTAATGTCATCGCTCATATCGATGCTACTTCAAAAAACCCTTATCGAGGGTGGCGATATGACTACCCCCAATGTCGATACCCCAACTAATCGTAACATATTTAAGCCCATTATGATTCCCTGTACTTTAAAAAATCTGTAGCTTAGAAAAAGATAGCTACAGTTACAGAAAAGAAACGCTATTTTCCCCCAGCTTCTGCAGAATGAGAGGCAAAAAAAGAAGTCAAACAATCCGTTGGTGAGAAAAAGGCATTCCAATGAATTTAAGTAGAATCCAGTCAATTATCAAGCCAAGCTAAAGATTCAACAAGAAAACAAAAAAAAAATTATTCACATAACAAACGGTAGCCTAAAAAATTTAACGGGTAAAAAGCAAGAGTCTCAAAAAAAAGGGGGGATTTTTGTATTCTGTTCCTTTTAATTTTTATGAAGCCGCTTTTCCACCTTGGGGTTGCAGATTGTTTGAAACCATGGTTTGTAATGAAAACATTACTTACAATGGGACCTACCTCTAAGAGCCATTATAAAGAACTGCTTGAAATAACATCTCAAGTTCTAGTGGAGTTGGGAAAACCAAGCATTATATGGTTACCCATAGATTTTAATGCACAATACGCTATTACATTTTCTCTATAGCAGTTACAACTATTTCTCGTAAATTACAGCGACTATAAAATGCACAATAGTTTTCTTTCAAAACAAAGTAAACTGTCTTTTTAGTGTCACCCATAATTAGTAACCCTGTAAGTTGTACATTGTTTCGGCTACAAGGGTTTAAATTTTCTCAAAAAGATATTATAAGTTGAAAATATTTATGCAACATAAAATAAGAAAAAAAAGATTTAAGCGATAGTAATGATAAACAAAAAAAAAAATGTTAGTTTAAAATCAGGATTGTACAGAATACAGTGTACCATCAAAATTAGAGGAAGCTACCATTATGACCAGGGATAAAACAGCTGGAGCCCCGAACCTGGCTCGGACTGGACCACCAGTAAGCCTGCTCATCTATATGCGCATCCTTGGGACCCGCATATAGTTGAAAACTACGGTAAACTGGGCTGCGGCGCAATGAAGTGACTTCATTGCTCCGCTGCCTCTCCTAGGCCGCACAGCCTAGTCACTCAGCTTAGGCTGTGCAGCCTAGGAGTCGCTGAAAGGAGTGTGCCTGTGCTGGCGTCGTGTTGACGTCACACAATCAGTGTCGGGCAGAGGTGCAGGGCGCTTGGCGGGAAAGAAATATAGGTGGGTATTATTACTGTTATTATTTTATTTTCATTGGTGGCCTATAAAACTAACTAACTATGGAGGGTGCCTATATACAGCTACCTAAGGAGGGGACCTATATACAACTACCTGAGGAAGGGAATTATATACAGCTACTCATGGAGGGAACCTATATACAGCCACCTATGGATGGGACCTATATACAGCTACCTAAGGAGGGGACTTATATACAGCTACTTATGGAGGAGACCTATATATATTTATTTATGGAGGGACCTATATACAGCTACCTATGGAGGGGACCTGTATACAGCTACCTAAGGAAGGGACTTATATACAGCTACCTAAAGAGGGGACTTATATACAGTTACATAAGGAGGTGACTTATATACAGCTGCTTATGTAGGGCACATATATACAGCTACTTGAGGGGCAGTTATATACATCTATTTATAGAGCTACCTAATTAAGGAGGGGCACTTATTGAGCTACCTATCTAAGGAGGGGATATATACATACCTACCTAAAAAGGGGGCTTATATACCTACCTACCTAAGAAGGGGGCCTATATACCTACTGACCAAAGGGGTCTATATGCTTAAGTAATTACTGGGGAGCCTATATGCTTATTTAACATAAACATTACAAAAATGACGACAGTACTAAACTCTTTTTTCCTGCACCCCCAAAAGTCATGGCGGATGTGGCTGAATTTCTGGAGGTGTAGAGGATGGCGTTCAGGTCGCAAAATATGATGCTGGGGGTGCTGGCCAGAGCCGCAGCACAACCTAGAGAGAGTCGGTCCTCTTTCTTCCCTAGGAGATTTTGCAATGTATCCCCTTCCTTCAAAATTCAACTCCCACCTTTTGTCCTATAACCCCCCACTTCCATCTATTATCTCATGAGGATTTTGTACAGAAATAGAGAATGGGTAAGGAGCTGCTGGAAAAGTGGGGATTCTAACATGTGTATGGTAAATTCAGCAGAGACGAGTCGTGGCCACTACGATTGACCACTACGATCAGAAAACACATCTCTGGTGAGCCACCAGCTGTAACTACACTGTAATCACTTCTATGTCTGCAAAGCCTTTGTACAACTGATAGTCACTATGTGGTGCTCCCAGGTCGTCATGGTCTGGCAGCATTATTTGGTCATAGTCTTGCAGTATTATTTAGGGACTGGTAGAATTGGTATTGATGGTCTTGGTATTGTGATATTATTTTAGTAACAGTATGACGGTAATACGTATGGTATATTTATTACATGTATAAGTGTATTATTTGGTGATTGTATTGTTTATAGGTATCAAACTATTATACATAAATGAGTGGTTTTGAAAATGAAATTTTGTCAGTGCTGACTTTCATTGTGCAGTGTACTGCTTAGATGATGGAAAGAATCTACAGTATGTGAAACTGGCGGAAAATTAGTGACAGAAACATACATTTTTCTATGTAAAAATATGTGTCGCAGTTCACGATGTGGCGTGAAAGATATTGTGTGAACCCAGCCCTACTGAGCAAAACATAACACAGAGGCCTCCAGCCCCGGATGTTTTAGGACCCTAGCAACGCCCGGCTCATCAAGGCACAGAGAAAAGGCAATACAGAACTTATAGCAGTCTCTGGACTATAGCGAGGCACAACTGGACAACCAATCAGTGCATGCATAATAAATGTGTTTTACTAGTGAAATGCTCAGTTTGGTTAATTGGATCTACCATTCAATCACACATAAAACAGATTAGCGGTGTTTGTTTTGTTGTACTAGTATGTAAAAGGTGGTTTAAAGGGACAAAAGACTAGGAAAAAAGATTGCATTTTGAAAATACTCTATCTGATCTGACCATCCTCCTGTCATTCACAGGTACATTTGTGTGGGGAGACACTGACCCTAGCAACTCACAAAATCCACAGCCTTGATCCACTGTCTCTCTGTGTATTGTGCATTGAAAGTTTCCATGTGGAATCACCAACCCCAGTATGTTAAATACTAACCAAATGCCTTTCTACAGTTTACAAATTCTGGCAACTAATATCAACACAAGCACCCAAAATATATTTCACTGTCTCCTTATTCCTATAAGTTCCTGATTACCCTCCAAACACCTACAGTGGGCAATGGTCTACTTACAGTATCTCCTTGCTGCTGGTGACATGTTTCATAATACCGGCCCATTCAGCATATCCCCACTGTTATATTGCCTTTTCCTTGTTGATCAATCACCACAAACTTCTTTAACCCATTAAAGGGGTTATCTGGGAGTTACAGTGAAGGAAATAATTATTTGATCCCTTGCTGATTGTGTAAGTTTGCCCACTGACAAAGAAATGAACAGTCTATAATTTTAAGGGTAGGTTAACTTTAACATTGAGAGATAGAATGTCCAAAATAAAACCCAGAAAATCACTTTGTATAAATTATATAAATTTATTTGCTTTTTGCAGTGAGAAATAAGTATTTGATCCCTCTGGCAAACAAGACTTAATACGTGGTGGCAAAACCCTTGTTGGCAAACACAACAGTCAGATGTTTTTTGGAGTTGATGATGAGGTTTACACACGTCAGAAGGAATTTTGATCCACTCCTTTTTGCAGATCATATCTAAATCATTAAGACTTTGAGGCTGTCGCTTGACAACACAGAGCTTCAACTCCCTCCATAAGTTTTCTATGGGATTAAGGTCTGGAGACTGGCTAGGCCACTTAATGATCTTAATGTGCTTCTTTTTGAGCCACTTCTTTGTTGGCTTGGCTGTATGTTTTGGGCCTTTGTCTTGCTGGAAGACCCAGCAACAACCTTTTTTTAATGTCTTGTCGGAGGGAAGGAGGTTGTGGCTCGGGACTTTACAATACATATCTCCATCCATTCTCCCATTGATGTGATGCGGTGAAGTAGTCCTGTATCCTCAGCAGAGAAACACCCCCAAAACATAATGGGCGGCATGTATGAAATTTGGCATTTAAATGCCAAATATCATGCACATTATAACAGCATAGAAGGCGTCTGATTTATGAACCCGCTCTACAGCAGGTCATAAATCAAGCGCATTCTAGTGCTTGTATGACATTTCTGGCTCAAGTATACCACTTTCAAAGTGGTATACCTGTTCCAGCTGTGATGCACCTAGAATTGCCGTAGCAAAGCTATAAATCTATAGCTTCATATGGTTCTAATGTGCCCCGCCTCCCGCATGCCACCTGAGATCAGGTGATTTACAATGTGCTGCAGGCGCTCTGCAATGCGTCTGGTCGTGCTGTGCGGGCCATTTAAAATGTAGCGAACGAGTCTGCGCCTGATATCGGGTTGAAATGATGCCAGATATCTGGCGCAGCCCCGTTCATACATGGCGCCCAATGTTTCCACCTCCCTGCTTGACAGTGGGGACGGTGTTCTTTGGGTCATAGGCAGCATTTCTCTTCTTCTAAACACGACGAGTTAAGTTAATACCAAATAGCTCAGGTGAAACACCTAATGAGTTAACAAACTTCTTTAAAACTACTTAATACTTTAAGGGGTGTAGTTTTTTTTTAGATGGAGTCATTTATGTCTAACATACAGGCCCCTCAAAGCCACATCAGAACTGGACTGGTCCCTAAAAAAATCTGTGTTGCAAATTTTCTTGAAAATATGGGAAATGACTACTAAATTAAAAAATATTTAAAAAATAATGTCAATCTACAGTAGATGTATGGTGGATGCTAGTTATAAACTATTTTGTGTGGAATAATTATTTGTTCTATCCGCAGACATTTTTAAAAATGGCAATTTTTTCAAAATTTTCACAAATTTTCACAATATGAAAATTTGGTGTTAGGACTAACCTACATTGGGGTCCCCTTTCCGAAGTCGGCAGATGAGCTTAAGCACTTTTGATCAAAATTGTGAACTAAGAACCCCAAATTTTCATATATCCTTACTAGCAGAAATGCATTTTTCATAAATTCCTATGTGCCTTTGTTTTTTTTTAGTTGATAGTGTGCTTCTGGCATTTGGAATGTGTATGTATGTTACTGCCGCGCCAGTGTGCACCTATGCTCATTTTTTTCAAAAAAGGTTTTTGGATGTGTAGAGCCAAATATTGTCTTTTTAGTCTGTATGAGGAGTGGCTGCCTCATTGGCTTTTTGCACTCTACCCACCTTCACAGGTTTTTAAATCAGTGTAGTGTGTTCAGTAGCTGATCCTTTCACTCCCTGAAGTATGGAAGTCTGAACAGGCTCCAAGAGAGGTAACGTTTAGTGTTAGGACTCACCTACATTAGGGTCCCCTTGACGAAATCGGGAGGTGAGCTTAAGCACTTTTGATCAAAATTGTGAACTAAGAACCCCAAATTTTCATATATCCTTAGCAGAAATGCATTTTTCAAAAATTCCTATGTGCCTATGATTTTTTTTAGTTGATAGTGTGCTGCTGGCATTTGGAATGTGTATGTATGTTACTGCCGCACCAGTGTGCACCGATGCTCATTTTTTTCAAAAAAGGTTTTTGGATGTGCAGAGCCAAATATTGTCTTTTTAACAAGTAATTTTTATGACCCTCTGGTCAATCCCCTACAATCAGGTTTGCTAACTGCCAGTTATTTGAAGAAGAGGATCCCTACCTAGTAGCAAAGTTTGTGGTACCAACCATGGCTAGTATTCTGTTCATTAAATGTCCCATAGCTGTTGCATTGTCTCTCTATATGGTATGTTAAACTTTGTATACAGTAATGCCTATTTGTAATGTAACTCAGATATTGCTCCAACTTGAATTTGGGGATCACAATCTGAGATTTATTTCCTTTAATTTTAATTGACATAATACTAGCGATTTGTTATTTTTGTATTATTTTTACCTGCACTCTCACTCTTAGAATTGAAAATGTCTTAATACACAACATTCTGTATTATTTCCCCAGCCCCAAAGTAAAAAACAAAAAAAACTAATGCACTATTCCATCTTTGTTTGTGTTATAGTCAACTGTTTTCACATTTATAGAAAACATTTTTACAATTCTTTTGGATTTCCTTGCCTCAGGACATGCTACATCGCATGCTGGGAAATTGTCTGACTTTCTAGCAGCTAGTATTGGCTCTAACTGTCATGTTACTGCTGTTTCTTTGATACACTGTTTATGCTGAAGTACATATACTCTGTTTGTTGTCTGCTGCGGATTGCTGGAATACATGCCAGGATGAGAAGTTAGTTCATAAAGTAATACTTCAGCATTTTGATTTAATTCCAGTCAAAATCTGCAGTGCAGACAATGAAAAGTATTAATGCTTTTATTCACACTTTCCAATATTACTCTTTACAGGGATTGACTATTTCCACATATTTGTTTTTCTTGCCATTTACCCATGTCCATACAAGATAATATATTTAACTATCATATGTTCAGTATTGTTGACCTCAGATGTGTGTTTCCCATGCAAAAAGATTTTATAGATGATAGTCATCTCACTATACCTCTATGTTATATATTTTAACCACTTTACTAACATATAACTATCTAGTTATCTTCTGCACTTCTGCAGTGCTATACAATTTAATCTTCTGTTCCAGTTACACTCCTCTTTTAATGGAAACTGAAAATCGAAACCAGGTTTTTATCAAAAATAGAAATATAACAATAATCAAAGTTGATGTTTCAAAGAAGAGCTTCTAGAAATATAATTAGAGATGGTAAAATTGATTTGTCTGGCTTGCTAACTTGCAACTTGTAAAAAACAGTAGATATTGTTTTAAGTACTATCTCATCTCTATGCAATAAGGGAATTGATTCACCAGGTTCAAAATTTGCAGCAGATGGGGATGGTTTGTCTTTCATACAATGTTAAAAGATACAGTCAATATCATTAAATCTTTTTGGAATGAAACACTTTAGCTCACAGTTGGTTATTCCCACTTATTTTGATGGTCTCAGCAGACAATATGTATGAAAACTGTCTAGGTCTGTCATGTCTTTGGCTTTATTTCTTTTGTATTTCTGTATTTCTTATGTTCATATACTGTATTTCTGTGTTTCAGTCACAACATCTTCATCTAGTTTTTGTTTATATTCATTGCCCTGTTTTGACCCTGCTGAAATCATCGTAGTCATTTCCTCAGCCGCCATTTTCTCATGGACAAATGCTGAGTGGAAGCATATTGCATATCCTCTCCCATCCAAGCCTACAGTAGTATCACTGGTATGTTCAAACTTCCATTCAGAGCTTTAGATAATACAGTGGTATATATTGTTGTGTTCTATGTCCCTAGCTGTTATTTATAGCTAATAGTTAGACCCATGTTTGCTGCAGTAAGGATAGCACCTCTTTTGTTTATATGTCTGCACACTCTTCATCCCTATACTGTATTCCATTGTATTTATGCTCATGTTTATATTACTTTGTACAGTAAGTACATGTCTTTCTGTCTCCTGATTTTTACACTATCCCTTACAATAAAGTTGAAATACAGACATCGCTCCTTTCAGTGACTTGCTGGGAAAGAGTTTAGCTGCCTATCAATTTATGCTCCGCACACATAGGGAGGACAGAACAAGATCTAAGACTTTCTTTGTTGTCCATAGCAACCAATCAGAGCTCTCCTTTCATTTCATATAGTGCTCTGAAAAAATGAAAAGGAAACTCTGATTGATTTCTACGGGCAACAAAGAAAGTCTTAGACCTAGACAGTTTTCATACATGTCCCCTAATATGTTTACTGGTAAGTTCAGGAAGAAGAACTGTAGACCTTGTAGTTCAATATGACCTACCTAAATTGTGCAACATAAATAGACAGAGTTGAATGTGTATGTTTATAAGGAGGGTCAACGGCCGTAACTTTCAGCTAGCAGCTATGTTATGTATGTATATGACCAACTTTAGATACAGATTTAAGTGAGTAGACATGATTTCATGAGTAGATTAAACCAATTTTAGTCGCCATGACTAAGTACACTTTGTCCAGAACAAGTAAATTCTGTCTGAGTCAGATTATGCGCATGCCTAGTGCTCTATTTTCTTTTTCTATTATTTTTTCAATCATCTGCTGGTAGTGCTGGATCAATACTTTTGTACCTGAACTGTTTGTGCTCTTGTCCAAGGATGAGTTCCGGGCACCCCACAGTGGACTTTCCATGAATTTATACCTACAACAAATGCGAGCTGTGCAATTCTACAGGAGAGGTTTTTCTTTTGTGATTTTAAACCAGTTTTATACAAAGTTACAAAAAAATAATTATAGTAAGACTGTAATTCTGTGATGACTTGTTAGAAATTCATTTAGTAAAATATACTTGAAATGTCTATTAGGGCGTTATAGCAGCAATATTTAATTTAAAGAAGAAAGCATTAAAGTAGAAATCCTCTACATGCAATAAATGAGATAGGTAAAGAAAATAAATTCTTTGTGGCTATTTTATATTACTAACACACAAAAAAATATCACCAAAAATTGAGAAGTATAGGGGTCAGCGAAAGAGGAGGGGAGAGCAGTGAGACTGCGATTATATATTTTGCCATGATTTAGAGCAAATCACAACAAAACTACAGAGAATCCACCATCTCCATATATATTGTACAGAAAGGGCATGTGTGATGTCACCACATGTCCTTTAAATATAAATCCATAGAGACCATGACACCATAAAGGAGGTGCTTTGTAGGTAGTAACGGGGAGAGAGTCAAAAGTGAGCCCGGAAACTATAGGCTGGTAAGCTTAACTTCCATTGTGTATGAAATATTTGAAGGTTTTCTAAGAGATAGTATTCTGGAGTATCTCAGCAAAACTAGCCTTATAACACACCAACATCATGGATTTATAAAGATTGGGTCCTGTCAAATTAATTTGATAAATTTTATATGAAGATAAGCCTGGATAAGGCTGGGGATGTTGTATATCTGGATTCTTCAAAGGCATTTCATAGTGTGATACACAGAGGATTGGTGCAAAAATTGTGATTGATGGGACTAGGGGAAAATATTTGTGAATTGGTTCACAGCTGGCTCAGTAATGGGAAACAGTGGGTGGTTATAATTAGTGTTGAGCGATTGCGTTAGCTATCGAGATCGATCGATAGTCGATAGTCGGCCGCTATCGATAAGGTTTTTCGATAGTGAGCATCGATTATGAGCGATTACCATTAAAGTCTATGGGAGAGCAACAACACCTTCATTATTACCCCCAAAACAAGGCTGGAGAAGCTAAATTAACATCCACAACGTCAAATGGAACTGCTACATCTTAGGCAACACACTTAGGTTATAAAATCACAGAAAAAAAAAGTCACAGACCATTCACTATCCCTGTCTTGTACCACAGCCTGACCCTTAAACCTGCATCACCCACAAATTAAAAAGCGCCAGAAGGCAGTATGATTTGAACCATCATCTTACTTGAACTGGACATTGAATACCCTGTCCTGGAACGCAGCAGAGCCCCAAACCTGCATGACCCCCGATTAAAAAGTGCCGCAAAAAGGAGTCTTTCAACCACCATTTTAGTTGAATGGACACTAACTATATCTGTCCTGTACGCAAAAGAAAAAACTGCCCCCCAAATTTGTAAAAGAACCCCCCCTTTTTTTCCTGAATCAAGGGGAACCCCAAACCCAGTTTTAAAAAGTCCCGGAGAAAAGGAGCTTTCAACCACCAATTTTAGTTTCACTGGACATTGACTATACCTGTCCTGGGCCAAAAGCATGAGCCCCAAACCTGCATGACCCCCCAAAAACCATTTAAAAGATTGTCCGGGTACGGAGAAATGAGACATTTCAACCAAACCATTTTAGTTTCACTGGACATTGACTATACCTGTCCTGGGCCACAGCATGAGCCCCAAACCTGCATGACCCCCACATTTAACAAGTGCCGGAAAAAGGAGTCTTTCAACCACCATTTTAGTTTCACTGGACATTGACTATACCTGCCCTGGGCCACACCCATGGGGCCCCAAACTGCATGACCCCCACATTTAAAAAGTGCTGGAAAAAAAAGGAGTCTTTCAACCACCCATTTTAGTTTCACGGGACATTGACTATACCTGTCCTGGGCCACAGCATGAGCCCCAAACCTGCATGACCCCCACATTAAAAGTGCCGGAAAAAGGAGTTCTTTCAACACCATTTTAGTTTCACTGGACATTGACTATACCTGTCCTGGGCCACAGCATGCCCCAGGACCGGAGTTACAGTGGGTGCGGTGAAAGCCCAGGCTGGCGTCCGTCATCTATTAACACGCAGGTTAAAATGCCCTGATGACGCAGCAACGAAAACTGTCGTGCTGAAGCAGAGTGCGGAAGCGGAAGTGTGAGAACTCCAGCTTCCTCTGTACACTCAATACCTGGGTAGCGCTTGCCCTCCGTATGAGGTGTGGACCATTGAGCTTCACTTGGAAATACTGGTGGTTAACGCTCCGGGTTACACCCAGGTGCCCTTATATCTTGGCATTCTTTTTCTCTTTTTTACTCAACTGCTGGAGGAAATGGTCTCTGAACTTTGTTCTCTGTCTGTGCTCCAAAATCCATGTTTCTCTGAATAACCTACATCTGGTCAAGTTTTCCTGTACCTCCCTTGTACAATTCAGAGAAATTTTTTTAACAGCTTTTTTTGTACATGCAAGTTTTTTAGTACTTTAATTCTAGAAAACACATTTTTAAAATAGGATGGAATCCCACCATGTCTTTGTTTCTCTTTTTTTCATTGTATTAAAGGGGGTTGTCTCAATACAGGGCTTGCTAGCTCTGTTAATGATCGTGCACAAACGAGTCATTTTGCAATATGTGTCCATTAACGGTGTCCTCCCTATTCCTGTTTCTGACAGCACCATCACCCTTGAGCCACTCTTGACAATTGTGAAGAACAAATGTCGGGTTAGAAACAACTTTTTTTTAGAATAGGACCTGTAGTATAGCTGCATGTCCAGCAAAATGCCCCCAAAAATTCAAAGCATGACCCTTGAGCCATTTTGGTCATTGTAAGAACAAATTCTTTTTAAAAACAACATTTTTTAAATAGGACCTGTAGAAATGCTGCATTTCAAAGCACATGCCCAAAAATTTTAAAAAATGACCTTTGGGGCCACTTTTAAAATTGTAAAGAAACAATTGATAGACATTTTTTAAAAGGACCTTATATTGCTGTTTTCAAGCAACATGGACCCAAAAAATTATAAAAATGACTCTCAGCCACTTTAAAAATTGTGGGGAGAAATGCCAATTAGAAGCCACCATTTCTGTTCCAAAGGACCATGATTATTGCTGTATCTCACAGCAACATGACCTCAAAACCATTGACAATGCGAAAACTTCTTAAGATAAAGTGAGTAAATGGAATACGGTGTTGTCATGAAACCTTGCTGTCTTTTACAGTCTCCTCACAGCAAAACCATCAAAATGAACTGTTGGGAAAAGAGAATAAAAATTGCAGTAAGAAATGATCATTTTAAAAAAAAGTTTTCAATAGGAACATTTCTGTTTAAAAAGGAATGTGAATTAGACGGCAACTAATCGGTGACCCGGCAATTGGGGCCAACAACATCATCAGAGTTTCCATGCCTGATTCATCTTGATGAAGTCAAACGATCCACATTTTCTGTGGAAAGCCTGATGCGTTTGTCTGAAATGACTCCCTCCAGCTTTTGCTGAAGGTCCCCCTCAGATATACGTTTGGCTGCTGGGCAGGACAACACCTCTATGCGTGACGAGCCAGCTCGGGCCATTCGTCCATTTTGGATACCCAGAAGTCTATTGGGTCCGGAACACATGCAAAAAATCGGTGTTGAGGACACAGATAGTCGTGCACCATGATCTTAAGCTGATCTCTGTTGTTGGATGTGTGCCCTGCATTGCATGCTTGGTGAGGTGGTTAAACAAAGTTTTCCCAGAGGTCACCCATTAGGCTTATCCCCACCTTCCCTGCTGCTGCCGCTACGCCTACTTGGCACATTACTGCTGTCACGTCGCTGATGTTGTTCCACCGTGACATTTGGAGAACGTTGAAGCAGACGCAAACAGATGTCCCCCAGTTGATCAATCAGCAAGGGTCTCCATTTTCCTGCATTTACTCCTAATTTGGGTGGGTGGTAGGAAAGTGTGATTTTTTTTTGTTTTGTACCGGGGATCCAGGAGGGTGGCCACCCAGTAAACTGTTGTTCATTTTGATGGCCTGTAAGGGCGAGGACAGGGTTGGAGGAAATGGACACCCAAAAGCATTTTCATGTGAGAGATGGAGCTTGATTTCCAAGCCTTGGGTTCGAGGGCACTAGCAAAGGGATCTCCTCATTTCCTCCTCCGCCCTCAAATTTTCGCGCCAACCTCTTTCCCAAGGCAGGGACGTCGGTAAAAAAATTCGGGGGGGGTTAGGAATATTCCTCCTTCCTCCTCCTTTTCCGTGCCTCCGGCACAGCTTCAAACACAGCTGACTTGCTGAGATGTTTGCACCCTGAGAGCTGAGCGCCACCTTGCACTAGCTCTGGACCCGAACCACTGCCAAAATGAAGACCGTGAAATTGTGAAATGTCGGGCCTTGTGGATTTGACGGAGAGAAAGGCTCCGTGTCCGCTCTGTGTCCGTCTCCTCCTCCGTCGCTGGCGGGACCTGTTGTTCAGAGTGTCCAACAATCGTTCCAGAACTAAGATCACCACAATGCTCATGCTGACAAGGGCATTGTCCCCCACTGACCATTTTGGTGGCTTCTTCAAAACGGCAAGGATGGTGCAGAGCTCTTTCACCTGCCTCCACCCCTCGGTGGTTCAACCCCTCCGAGGTCCGTACCGCTGCTTGTCAGGCCATGTGTCACTTCGTACTGCGTAATGGCATTGCGCTGCTGCCACAATCGCTGGAGCAATGTGGAGGGTGGAATTCCCAGCATGTTGCCCACGTCAACAATGAGAGGGTTGACGGGAGGCCGAGCTGACGCTGCAACGCAGCCAGGCGGGACGAAGCAAGGTGCGAACGGCGGGAAATGCGAACTCGACCTCGAGCCTTCTTCAGCAGGCAGTCCAGACCCGGGTAGCTTTTTTAGAAATTTCTGGGACGACAAGGTTCATGGACATGTGCCAGGCAAGGGATGTGCTCCCGCCTACCGATCTTAAGGGCGGCCAGCCCGATTTCGCCCGTTAATCCCCAAAACCACCTTGCCTGGCACAAGGTTCTTGTCACCCCGCCAGCGCTCGTCTCTTGCTTAGAGCCGTCCACAGCTCCTGACCTGTGTGTGGACGGTCTCCAAGGCAGATTAATTTTAACACGGCCTGGTGTCTCTGGGCACGTGATGCCACCAGAGGACCTTGGGAAAGAGCCCTGCCCCATCCCTTCGGTTTTTGAAGAGCGTGCGCCGAGCCTGAGAGCCACCGTCACCCCAAGACATCCACCCAGTGAGCTGTCACAGAGATATAGCGGCCTTGGCCGTGCTACTAGTTCCAGTGTTTGGTGGTGAGATGGACTTTTCCGGGACACAGATGCAGACAACCGCGTTGAAATTTTAGATGACACGTGGGTGGCCAGGACAGGGACGGCTTTTTCTGGCAAAGAAATGCTGCTCGGCATCTGGTATTGGGGGCAGGCGAGGCCATGACGTGGCGGAACCCTCTGTGCCACCAGACGGAAAGGCAACATTTCCAAGGCCAAAAGCCTGGCAATGCCGACATTAGGCTTTTTTGGGTTTGGGATGGTTTGGGTTAAAGTGTTTTCTTCTGTTTCCCAACCTGGAAGACAGAAGGCGGTGCTAGACTGGCCGCTGTACGGCGTGCAGGTCGTCAAACTGGCGAGGAGAAGGGGTAGATGGGTCTCTGGTGGTGCTGGTGGTACTCGGGCGACGGTGGAGGCTGAAGCGGGGGCTGATCCCTGATCATGACTCTGAGAGACATGGGCAGCTGAGGAACGCTTGGTGGTGGCGGAGGAGGAGGAGGCGGAGACAGAGGTGTTACAGTGGTTGGAGGCCCGCGTCGGTCTGGCCTTTTTTGGCCAAGTGTTCCCCCCATTTCACTCATGCATTCGCTGCATGTGACTAGACATGTTGGTGGTGGTTAACCACTTAAGGTTCTTGCCTCTACTTATGCGTTTACGGCAAAGGCGGCATATGACATCGCTGGGTGAATCAGAGGGTTGCTCAAAGAAGGCCCAGGCTTGAGAGGTCCTGGACCTTTTTGACGGCGATAAGCGAGGAGTGGGGTTTGCGCTGACCGTGGCTGGCGGGAAACATATAGCGGACTTCTGCGACCGCCCTTCCCCCCTTTTTGTGGCGGACCCGTATTGACAACTACCCCCTCGTCTTCCTCCTCGTCCACTGATGAAGTGCTCGCAAGCAAATTCTCGGAAAAGACCCGGATGGATCCGCAATGGGCGTCATCAAACATCAAACATCAACACAGGTGACTTGGTCGTTTCCCGACTTTCTGCATCCAGAAGCTGCGGGCTAAAGCAAGGGGCACTGCAAGGCGTTGCCGACCGCCCGTGATTTTTGCCCATTGACCGGGTTCCCTCTACCTCCTCTGATGGCATCAGTAACTGGGCGTCAGAGCAGACTAAATCATCCTCTTGATCTTTTAACATGCCTTCTACCCCAACCGCATTTTTTTCATCAAAGAGGTTCTTCAGACAATGGATTATCCACAGTGGTGGGTACACGAGTTGACATTTGGGCTGCTTCATGTTGGACGGATGCTGATGATGCTGATGACGACATTTGTGGGCCGTGACTGGGAGGACGAGGAGGTAAGACTGCTAGATGCAGGTTGCATTAACCACTGAAGGACAGATTGGCGCGATGTTCGTTTACTTAGATTCACAGGGCCCCGGGCCCAGCGATGACAGGCCTGAGGGTCCTGAACTGACGATCCGCTGGCATTGCCGTGTTGTCGCCAGCACTGGAAGGAGCACCTTCTCTCGTACCTCTACCTCCATGTGCTACCCCCTCTTTGCTCGTTACCCCCTCATTTCGTCCAATGTCCAGAAAATTTTAAAAAATTTTAGAAGGTATGGAATAGTTTTTGGAAAGTCTCTTATTAAAAGACGGCAAATCACAAACTATTCTCAAATCCCTCTAATCAAAACAAAATTGCTGGATTCAAATTTAACTGCAAGGTGTCTATCAAAAAAATCTGGACTGGGCAAAAGTCCAAAAAACAACGTAACTGTTATGTTTTGATATAATAAATGGTTTTTTTGCACCTTTCAATTAACTGTGGTGAATATAGAATTGCTGTTTTTAAGATTTACGTAGATGCTGCGTCAATGAACAGTACTGGTGCGCAAAAGTCAAAAACACGTAACTGTTATGTTTTTGATATAATAAATGGTATTTTTTGCACCTTTCAATTCACCCGTGGTGAATATAGAATTGCTGTTTTAAGATTACGTAGATGCTGCGTCAATGAACAGACTGGGTGCGCAAAAATCAAAAAACACTAACTGTTTTTGTTTTGATTTAATAAATGGTTATTTTTTTCACCCCTTTTAATTCACCTGTGGTGAATATAGAATTGCTGTTTTAAGATTTACGTAGATGCTGCGTCAAATGAACAGTACTGGGTGCGCAAAAGTCAAAAACACGTAACTGTTATGTTTTGATATAATAAATGGTATTTTTTGCACCTTTCAATTTCCCTGTGGTGAAATATAGGATTGCTGTTTTTAAGATTTACGTAGATGCTGCGTCAATGAACAGTATGGGTGCGCAAAAAGTCAAAAAACACGTAACTGTTATGTTTTGATATAATAAATGGTATTTTTGCACCTTTCAATTCACCTGTGGTGAATATAGAATTGCTGTTTTAAGATTTACGTAGATGCTGCGTCAATGAACAAGTACTGGGTGCGCAAAAGTCAAAAAACACGTAACGTTATGTTTTGATATAATAAATGGTATTTTTTGCACCTTTCAATTCACCTGTGGGGAATATAGATTTGCTGTTTTAAGATTTGTAATCTGCGTTAAAATATGTGGGGTCAAAAATTGAACAGGTAAAACCTCCCGGGAAAGAGTGGGGTTTTCGGCAAGAAGGGGCAAAAAACACGTAACTGTTATGTTTTGATTTTAATTAACGTTTATTTTTGCACCTTTCAATTCACCTGTGGTGAATATAGAATTGCTGTTTTAAGATTTACGTAGATGCTGCGTCAATGAACATAAATGGGTGCGCAAAAGGCAAAAAACACGTAACAAGTTAAGTTGTGGTATAAGAAACGGTATTTTTTGCACCTTTCAATTTTACCCGTGGTGAATATAGAATTGCTGTTTTAAGATTTTACGTAATCTGCGTCAATGAAAAAGTACTGGTGCGCAAAAGCAAAAAACAACGTAACTGTTATGTTTTGATAAATAAATGGTATTTTTTTCACCTTTCAATTCAACCCGTGGTGAATTTTAGGAATTTTCGTTTTAAGATTTACGTAGATGCTGCGTCAATGAACAGTACTGGGTGCGCAAAAGTCAAAAAACACGTAACTTTGGATGTTTTCGTACGATACACGGTATTTTTGGAACAAACAACCTGTGTGACTACAAGATTGCTGGATTGTAATTTTAAGTGCAAGGTGGATATATCAACAGTCACAAAAATTAAAATGAACACCTATCTGAAATGTATACTGATAAAAGTGGAGTTTTGCAGCTAACAAAGAACCTGCAGTTACAGAAATGATGTTTATCCAAAATAAAGTTTTAGGCTGCCCCAAAATCCAGGAAATTTTCAATAGCAAACTGTTAATAATAAAAATAATTTTCCACTACAATGTCTACACTAAGTCTTGGTGAACTTTATCCAATGTTCTTTATAGATAGAGCTTGTCTTTTGTTCGCCCCCGGGGCCCCCCCCCGCCCCCCACCGCGGGGAATTTAAAAGCGGTAGATGCTGCTTTAAAATTCTCTAGCTAACTACATAAAAATTTTTCAAATCTCTAATCTAACTAAATTGGAACGGATCACAGCTAATAGTAGAGGTTTCTCTGTGCAGAAATAGACTAATTTCGCTGAGCTTTTTTTGGCCCCAGACAGAGCGCAAGGTCCTTTCCCTATGAGACGCTGAGAGACACTGAGGCTGAAAACAGGAAACGCTGTTCTATTTTAAAACCCAGGTCATGTGATTTTTTTCCCGCCATCGAACCATACACATCCCCGTCCATGACGTCGCACACCATGTCACCCTGCACTATTCTGTAATTTTGATTTGCTGGCCGCCAAAATTACAGGAAGCGCCGAAAAAGGCGCGATCTTAATAGATGATGCTCAGATTTTAACCTTAAATTATCGCAAAGATCTGGAAAATTCGATCACCATAAAAACCTTGCCGATTTCAACTTTGTCGATAAAAATCGCTCAACACTAGTTATAAATGGAACATACTCTGATTGGGTCATAATTGCTAAAATGTTACACTGATTAGTATTGGGTCCTATTCTTTTCAATATATTTATTAATGAACTTGGAGATGGCTTAAAGAGCAGAATTTCAATATTTACCACTGATACAAAGCTGTGTAAGGTAATCGACACATAAGAGGATGATAGAATATTACAAAGGATTTTAGGAAACTTGGAGGCTTGGGTGGAGGAATGTCAAATTAAGTTTGGGCTGAGGAAACAAAAAGTACAATGATGTAATAAATAGTATGCTACTGTGTAAAACTATGGCTAAAAAAGATTTGGGAATTATGATAGATAGTAGTCTTAAATTCAGTGACCAATGCCAGGCAGCTGATGCCAAGGCAAATAAGTGGATTAGTGGAGGCATAAATGTTCAAGACAGGACCATTATTTTACCTCTATACAAATCACTAGTGATGAGTGAACTCTAAAAAGTTCGAGTTCGAGTAGAACCTTGAATTTTGAGAAGTTTGGTTCAAACTTCGAAGCCCATTAAAGTCAAAGGGAGAAGATGTTCTGGTTAAATTTTACACCTATACAGGTGAGGAGAAGCTGCAATTAGTATCCATAACAGTAAAATGGATACGTGGAACAACTTAGTGAAGAAAATTTGGCTCTAAGAGTCACAGAAAAAAATTCACAGGCTAAAATAATTCATTCCTTTTAATGGCTAACTGAAAAGATGAGGACAGCGTAGCTACAAGAGGTGCAGTGCTAGCAGCTGCCACGGGGCTCCTTTGACACATAAGAAGACACCGGTATTGGAAATGGCACATGGTAACTGGCAGGAGCCCCCTATCACTTTTTGCACCAGGGCCCAAGAAAATGTCATATATGTGGTGGCAGCAAGAACATCCCAACAGGGAACATGGAGGTTCAGCTGGCAGTGCCGTAGTTATAGGGGTGCAGTGGTAGGCAGGGCTGCCGTCAGTCATCTATTAACCATTTCAGGGACCCATGCAGCTAACTCAAATGGGGCCCCCACCCATTACTACTTCCTATTTTTAACATATCACTAGGCTCCTTTTTGATTAGGGCCACTGATGGGAGTACTGCCCTTTTGGCACCCGTTTTACAGTAGCCTGACCCCAAGACCAGCAAAAATAACCTTATGGACACTCATAATAAAATTAGCAAGAAGAAATTATTATATGAAACAAGATTTTTGTGAATAGGACATTGACTATCGCTGTCTTTTACAGCTGTGCTGTAAGCAACAAAAATGACCTTTCGGACACTCAATAAAATTAGCAAGAAGAAATGACTATTTAAAACAAGATTTTTTTGAATAGGATAAATATTAAAAAATTCAAGATTTGTTCAGTCTCTTATTGAAGAACTGTACTCCAAAGACAGCAAATCAACAGTGTTCTTAAATGTGTATACTTTGCAACGGGCAAATATAATTATAAACAGAATTTTTTTCTATGCAATATTGGTGAAATGGGGTCGTATAGAAGAACCCTCAAAGCAAATCAAGTGGTCTTAAATGCCTATACTTTGCAATGGGCAAATAGATTATAAATATATTTTTTTCTATACAAAACTACCTAACTTCCTAACTATTGCTGTGTATAATTCCCTGCTAGCTGTCCCCCCTGAGTAATCTCACTAGCAGCTTTTCCTGCTATTAAATTTTATCTCTGCCTGCTGGCAAACCAGCAGGCACAGGCAGTAGTGTGTTCACTACAGAGAGTAAGGTGGAAATGGCATTCAACAGGAAATACAGTGATATACACATAAGACGGTCATGTGATTTTAGCAGCCAATGAGATCCATACATCTTCACTGGTGACGTTTTTAACCCCCCCCCCTCTATGCTCTGCACTGATTGGCTTGCCGCCAAAACTGAAGGAAGCAGCTGAAAAAAGCACCGAACGCCTGTGACAAAAATTCGGTTCGTGCCGAACTAACCATTTTCCGAACGATTCAGCTCAACACTATAAATCACTGGTGAGGCCACATATGGAATATTGTATACAGTTTTGGTTACCAGTTTATAAGAAGGACACAGTGGAGATACAACTGGTGCAGAAGGGGTGACTAAGTTAGTTAAGAGAAAGGGGGGGTTTGCAGTACCAAGACAGGCAACCAAACTTGGTTATTTAGCTTGAGAAAATATGGCTTAGGAGCAATTGAATTACCATGAAAGAACAATACACAGATATCTTTAATGATCTTTTTCACCAACGCCTGTAACAGTGACAAGGGGGTATCCTCTACATCCAGTGGTTTCACCATCATCACAGATAGGGATTCATTACTGTAAGTGCAGTAAGACTATGGAACTCACTGTCATAAGAGGTTGTGAGGATTGATTCAATGACCAAGTTCAAGAAAAGTTTAGATGCCTTTCTCGAAAAATACATCACAAGGTATGGTTAATAAATTCTAAAGATAGGACGATAATCCAGGGATTATGCTGACTGCCATATTTCGAGTCAGGAAGGAATTTTTCCTTTTGTATGGGATAATCAACACTGAAGGGTTATAGTTTGGACTTGATGGACCTGTATCTTTTTCTAACCTTTTCTATTATCTTATTATTTACCCCCAGATCACCTAGGAATGCCATTTTGGGGTGTAGTTTTCACAAACCACACCCTTTGTGGTCTGGTTCATGGGCTGTATGTTGTGCTGGCCTGCACTACACTAATTTGGATGTTTGGCTCAGCTGCTCCTGCAGCCAGCCAATCCTGATGCATTCATCGTCCACATTGAAGCTCTGTAATGGGAGCTCTTCTGGCAACTCTTCAAGATTTAAAAGGGCCAGCGCACCAGTAACTGGTTAATTGCCGGGCGCCGACCCTATATCTTGTAAGGTATCAAGCTGGGGATAGTGCTCACCAGCTTCTGTGTACAGTGGTTCCTGCTGCATTCCTGCTGGTTCCTGCTGTTTTCAGCGCTCACATTGGATTGCTATACCTTATATTGCATACATTGCCCTGGGACCAGAACACTGGAAGCATTTGCAATTACAGTCACCATCCTGGGACAGGCTGTCTAATAGTACATACATAGATGTCTCAACATGTCCTGAGTCAAGTTTGTAACATAAATACAGCTACCATGTGGTTGGATCACTACCTGACAAGCTAACACTCTACGTGACAGATATAACATTGGATGCAGACATAGCTGAAAATTGTGGGGACATTGAGAGGGAGGGAATAGGGGTCTGCAGACATTATTTTGTATTTTACCATGATTTTGCACATATCTTAGCAAAACTACAGAGAGCCATCATCCCTACCTGCACTGTAGTTGTAACTGACCCTGACAGGTTGTACAGGTATAATTACACTACACTACACTACACTACACTACACTACACTGCACAGAGGAGGAGAATGGGGAGTATTGTATGTAGTAACAGAGGGAATAATGGGGATCTATAACAGGAACAGAAATAGGACAGGAAGATAGGGGTCAGTGAGGGAGCCAGAACAGCAGTGTTTCTGTGAAATATGTATAGCAGTCAATATTTGAAAGAGGAGTGGGGCATATTGTACATGTAAATTGTGAAGCTACAGGAGTGAAGAGCCGACTGTTTGTACACTGGCCTGCAATAGTAATATATTGCAGGATAATGTATAAATAATGGCTCTACTATTTCACCCTGCCTAAGGCAGGGTATAACAGGTATGGTAAAATGGCAACCATGAATTCAGTTATTAGACATCCGGCTGCCATAACAACTAGTCAGCACCTTAAGTAGCACCATTTCTTAATCCCTTACATGCCACGATCATGTTTACTGCACCATCTTAGGGGTTAAAATGCCAGGCTGGGCACTATCTCATAGCCGTTACCTGCAATGTATTAAGCAGATTGTTATGGAGTGTGCCGCGACCCCTGCTCTGCTCCGCTCTCCCCAGCTCTTCAAGAATTAAAGGGCCAGCACACCGGTAATTGGTTTATTGCTGGGTGCTGACCTTATATTTACTCCTCCAGAGTACTGGTGTGTTCAGAGAGAGTGTTAGAGAGAGTTTTGCCTTATCTGTGTACCGTACTTTCCTGCTATCGTTTTCTCACCCTGTTGCCTGCTCCCATCCTGACCTTATCGCCTTTCCCCAACTACACCTCAGCCTACCGATTCTGTACCACGCTGCACCCTGGATGCCATCGCAAACAGGTCACGTCAGGGGTAGTGACCTGGTAGTTTCCTGCTGCAGCGTCCAACCCGCTTTGCAGCTGGCTCTGGTTAAAACCAAGGGCTTCTTAGACTCCACTCCCTGGCATGGCTTATACCATCGCTTGCAGTGGTCCAGAGAATCCACCTATACCTGTGACATAGGCCAAACATATGAGGCTGTTCCATGCATCCTGAATGACGTTTTGACTTAACTGTTCATCAAATGTCTTTAAGAGGTTAAACGCCCTAAAAAAAAATCTCTAAAAACTGTCAGAATTTCTTCATTTTGCTATTCCACCTTATGGTATGGTAAATTAAATGGTACTATAGAAAAAAAACTTGCCTCCAAAAAACCTAAAAAGTCATGTCGAGGAGGAAAACATTAAAATGAAAGCATTTAAATTCTCTGCGTCTCCAAAGGATTCAACATTTCAGAATATAAAGAGATGCTTGTTGACCGCAAATTTCTGGATTCATAATTAATTTGAAAAAAACACTATTCATCCACAAACATTGGTAAATTCTCAAAAACTATGGGTGACATCTATGAATTGCATGTGGTATTTTCTGGGCACATATTGTATCAAAAAACTGCTGACATACTGTTCTATAGATGCCATGACACATTTTAATGTGCCTAGAATGCACCAAAGTTTAATGTGAAACTGACACACAAAGATAGGCGTATTACACTCTATGCACCAAAATGTTGGGCACATAACACTTTCATTCATACTATTGTATGATACACTCCTCTATATCTATTTAGAACTGATGTGTCAGCATCAAGTTAAAAAAATAGCGCATGCAAATTCATAGATGTCACCCTATGTCCCGATAACATCATTTAATTTTTGGTAAATGACTGTGCTTCCTAGCATTTTTCTCACCTATTTTCTCAGATTCCATAATTGCTTCAGTGTTCTCATCTACATATCTCCTTAAAATTGTCGATTTATATCTACTGCTATGGTTGTAATAAACAAATCTTCATTAAATCAACACAATTTGGGCACCTCTGAAGTATTTTATACTCAGTGCCCTTTAAGTAATATTGGCTGCCAATTGTAATGGTCATTAATTTACACTTTCGGATCTATATTCAAGCTTTTATAGAGTTGACATGGATGCTTTGTTTTCCAATCAATGCACCTCACATTTGGAGACATGTATGGTCCTGTTTTTTATTCTTTTCTGGCATAAAATGCGCCAAAGTGAGCAGTCTACGATGTCTAATGCGCCAAACAAATGTAATAGGCGCATTGTTCACAAGACTCAGCGCTTTTTAATGTGCCTAACATGTGGGGGCGTTCTGGGGAAGTGGCACACCACACTTGTAAAATAAGACATATATATGAATGTGCTTTGGCAAAACTAGGCGCATTACTGCTCGAATAGGCAGATTTATTTCAATGTGGTCTGCCTAAGCCTGAGGAGTCAAAGTGGAGTTGGATTTGCTGTTAGGGAAAAAAATGTCCAATATTACTCAACGTAGACCAGTACAATAATAAAAAGTAAGTTATGATAATTATTAGACTATATAAAATTAAATTATTTACATTTAACAAAAAAATGTATCATATAAACTTAATATAAAAATGTATAATATCCCAAAAATATAAAATTATCTCCTATAAAATGTATTTAAAATTAATAAAGTCTAAAACTAATTTTACATTAACTAACCCACTGATGATGTTGTTCAGACTTTACATTTTTTAATTTTTACTGCATTAAATTTGAAATGTTTTTTTAGCTGCTCTCACCCTTTATTCTACATACAGCAAGAACCAGCATACAACAGGTCTTGCTTGGACATGTGGTCCACCAAGCAAGATCAGTACTATAGTTTCTATTCACTGACATTTCATATAGTGCTCTGGAAAAATATGAGGGGAGCTCTGATCGGTTGCTATGGGAAACAAAGTAAATTTTAGACCTAGACCGTTTTCATACATGTGGCCCGCTATTCTAATGACTTTTCCAGCCTATCTATAGGGAATACACATGTTTGGTGCATTACTTCTGCGCCTAAGTTCACTTATGCGGCAAAAACAGGCGAGGCGTGATGAACTTTAGACGGCATTTATGAATGTACAAAAACGCCTTTCGTACATTTAGATGCATTTGACACTGTAAAATAGATGTGATTATGCACTTCAACCCGCCTAGTTCCATATATGTCTCCCTATGAGTATGGATTACTTAGCCTCATATTTAGTGACTGATTCTAAATACCGAATCTGTCTAAAAATCCACCCAAAAACCAGTGCTGTGTAGAAATGGCCTAAAACTGCAGGATCATGCAACCAGGGGTTTGTTTATAGTCTCTTACCTTGGACACAAAAAAGGAAATCCCCAAATTATTTCCTATTCATTTAGTATTTTTTGTTAAAAGGACTTTTTTGTTATCTTTTGTCACTTTTTTACACTGCTAAATTCACTTTATTTTAATTTCAAATAGATTGAAATCACATAAAAAATTAATTCTAAAAGCGAGTGGGCATAATGTAAATGTCTTACCATATACAACTTAATGCTAGCTTAATGTACGGCACTTTGTAGAACTACTGACTTTTCTAGAATTTGTAAGGAAGAGACCAGTTTTTAAACCAAGAATGTATAATACCCAGTTTCCCATATTAGTGTATAAAACTATTCTTCGTTCAGAACAGAGGATGCCTTTGAGGGAGACATAAATATATTTTAAGCACACGGATCGCTTATAAATTAGTATGGTTAGAACTAGATCAGAAGACTGACTGGCAAACAGATAAGCAACTAATTGTTGCTTGCTGATATGAGAATATGTACATTCATTTACTCCATCATGTTTACAATAAAAAGAAAAGATGATTACAAGGCAGAGCTTTTGTACAATGTGCCCAGGTGCAATGAGACTTATAAAAGCTACTTATGCAGAAGTATATTGCAGAAAGATATTCAAAGTATTGAGGAAGATGTGACTTTTTTGAAATTCAATAGCAAAACTTGATGCTTTGGGACCAGCCTGCCGTGGGTTGAAGAATATTTAAGTTGCAGAATGCATGCTTACAAAGCTTAAAATCAATATTACCTTATAATGTATTCATGGGGGCATACTGTGCAGAGCTTCATGAAGAATTGAAGCTTTTTGGAAAAAATACACGTGCTCTAACATATGCTATTATGCAAGTATTCTCCCCCAGATGCATTGTCCATGAGTGGGCCCGTAAGGACTGTTGTGTGCTGCTGTACAGAGTCCATGCATGCAGCACATGAAGTATGCATGGATGCTGTTATACATAGAATAAGCCGGTGTTGAGCTCCATCTTACATACATAGATTTACGTGGGCATAAGTGGTGTAGTTGGGAACAGAATAGGGAATGCAGCAGCTGCCACTGGAAAGAACCACAAAGTATCTAAAAACAAAGAAATAAAGATGGGGTTAAAAAAGACTTTTAGCTATAATTCAAGGGATTTTAACTAAATTTTTGCATGAACCATTTAGGAATAACAACCATTTTAAATACGTCCGGATTTCCATTGTATCAATTTATAGCTAATTGTTCTTTTTTAGGCTAAAGTTGGTGAATGTATTTGCGGAGTAATTATAAATACGCCCAGAACTAAGCCCTGGAAACATATTGAAATCGGGCTTGGAGAACCAGGTCCTAGAAAACCCTGTCTGTGCTGGCTCTTGCTGTACTACTAAATTAGAATAAAAGTTGAAGAAAACAATACATTTTAATTTTTATTGTAAAAAGGACCCAAATTTACTTTGTACAACTTAAGCATTGGTTTTTTAAGTTAAAAATTAGTTGAATTCTCTCCCTTTTTTTTAGCCTTTTTTAGCTGATATTTCTTTCTTTTCAGATCTTATATATATATTTGCTTTCATTTTAAAGGATCAACTTTTTCGATACATTGAAAACGATTTTAGTTAACTTGGATATTTCTCTTTATTCATTCATTCATTCATTCATTTGAAAGACAACTCTTTTTTATTATTTAATGTTGTAAAATGTATTGTATTGCCCATTACAATCAGTTCTAGTTACCTGCGCCTCCTCGACTCAGGTTTTACCACTTTGAAGTGGTCTGCCTGCGGAGATGTAATGCGCCTCACTTTGCCGACCCGCAATCATGCATGCCTCAGATTTTTCGAAAGTGCCGCGTCCCGCCCCAGAATGCCCACAGCGCGCCCACTGCACGCCCCTTCATGTTAGGCGCATACGAAAGTGGAGTCAGCACGGTGAGGCGCAGTATAGCCTGAAATCAGGCGCAATTCCCGATCATACATGACGCCCTTAATTTTTGCAAATTATTTATTTAAAAACCATACAATATGATTTTCTGGATTTTTTCAGATTCTGTCTCCCACAGTTCGATTGCACCTATGATAAAAAATTACAGAACTCTCCATTCTTTGTAGGTGGGAAAATGTGCAAAATAACCAGTGAATCAAAAAGATATTTTAGCCACTTTGTACCAGAAAAATATATGAATAGGATTACAAATGAAAATTATGCCGTGTGAATGTGGCATAATATTACTTTCACTGTAGCAAAATATCAATGTTGCATCTCTGCCGTGGTTTTTCTGCAATTCCCACATTCATTATTTTCAGGTAGCCCTATGCTAAGAATTAAGACCTATTTTTAGGACCTTATTTCCTAGTGTTAGACACAGTTTAGAAATTAATAATGTTAGTATTTTCTGCCACTATGCTGTAGTTATTTGATTGAATTCATTAGTCTACCAAATGTTTGAACACATATTTCTGCTTGGTGTAGCATGCAAGGTACTTTAACAGCTTTCAGAGATAAAATAATACGTAGCATCTGCAGGAATAACTTTAAACTAATACAAATTATGCACAAAGCAGCCAGTTGTTACAAGGAACCAAGAGACCAAAGGTTCGTTTATTTCCACAAAACTCTTACTCCAGCTCCATTTTTATAAAAAATACAATTGCTCACATCGAAATTACAGCCCCATTGCATCTGTAAGTAATAAAAATGTGATGGTGCATAGCAGCATTGTCAACAAACATGTTTCCTACAGCTGTCTATGGGAGCTGACATATCAGTCTGGATCTTGCTTGGAGTATGCTAAAAGCAGAGGAGAAAATAACATTCGTTTAAATTAATTGCCATTTACGTCATGCGTCCAACCATTAAACACTAATTAAACTCTTGCAGGAATACTAGAAGCTTTGATTATGGAATCATACTGTCTACCATTTTAACAGTTATGTTGTAGAATTAATTAACCTCTGTGTCAGTATATAAAAATATAGTATTGCTTCATTTGAACTTGAGAGTATCAGAAATATCGAATAATAATACATTTAGGAAGATAATATTCTCTCTGGTGACTTCTTAAGTAATGCACTGTGTATTAATGCTAATCTGACAGCATAACATCATTTAAGATTTTATATTAATAGTTAACTTGAAAAACTATGAAAATAGTCTGGTTCCATATTGTCCACTTCTCCATTCAACAACTCTCCATTCCATAGCTGTTGTCAGAATTTTGTCCACTGCACTGAAAAAAACTCCATAACACGAAGTTAACACAAGTATTAAAAGGGTTAGCAGCATTTTACATCCCTATAAAACTGTAAGCTTAAGTCATTACGCAAACTGCTGAAACATTTGGCTATGATAGAAAGATGTTACAACACACAGTGCATGGCAATTTGCTGTATGGGACTGTGTAGTCTGGAGCTAGTCCTATGTTCATGCCTATAATGGGCACAAAAGCATCAGAATTTTACTATGGAGCAATGGAAGAAGGAGGCCTGGTCTGATAAATTACATTTTTACATGTGGATGGCTGGCTGTATATTGAAAGAGTTGGGACCAGGATGTAATATGTGAAGCAGGTAAGCAATAATCTGTTAAGAAATATTGGGTCCTGGCATTCATGCTGATATTACTTTAATGTTCATTCCCTACCTAAAAATTTCTGCAAAGTACAACCCTTCACAGAAATATGATTCCCTCACTGCAGTGAACTATTTTATCAGGATAATGTCAGCTGACACTGCAAAAATTGTTCAGGAAGGATTTGAGCTACATGACCAATTTGCAATTGAATCAAGCATCTCTTGAAAAAAAGTCCACTTCAAAGAAGCTCCATCTGACAACATACAGGACTTAAAGGGGTATTCCCATCACAGCAAGTGCTGCTAGAAAATTCAATTACTGTAAAGTAAACAACTTGCAAAATGCATGCTACTAAAAAATATGTATGATTTACCTAAAACAGATCTTTTTTCCACCTTCAACTTGCTCTCTAGTCTCCTTGGTTACCGACCACCACTTTGTGCTTTTATTTGTGGCCTGTAATGAAGTGTTTTCAAACACTGTCTGAGAATAAGTTCATGTGGCCTGGCCGGGCCAAGGAGATGCAGGGGGAGTACATTTATTCTGGCCACATGCAAGGTCACATAAACACTGCAAGTCTTAAATAACTGACTTTACAATACATAGAGATGTAGTGAAGCTAAGCTTGATAGTGCATTAGGGTTAGAGATGGGCGAATTGATTCTAACGAAGTGGAATTCGTTTAGAATTTCAGGAAAACTTCGGTTCGGAACGAAGTCGAACTTTGGGGTACTTCGCGTGAACGAAGTGTGCTTTTGATTGATAAAATGGCTGCGAGCACATGGCGTTACATGGGGCAAAGAACTCTGGGAGTAAGAAGGGCATAGACAGCATGACATGTGCAGAGATGAAGCCAATCAGAGACCGGCGGGATTCTGTGACGTCACCGCACTATATAAGTCCGGGCGCGATGCTGGATGCTCATACCGCTCTCACTGTACTGATTAGGGAAGGTGCTGCCGCGGCTGCTTATGATAGCTGATACTAAAGAACTCATTTTTATACAGCGATTTTTGGGTGGTGTCATAGATTGTCTCAGAGACTGCTTCTCTTAACATTCTATTTCTGATTTTGTGGGGTATTGGATCTGAAGTCCAGTGTGCGTCCAGTGCAGCTGCATATACATTTTAATGCTATCTGCTCACAGCACATTGAATATCCAAGGGTGATCTAAGCCTGTTCCTGTTGTATTCATTTAAAGAAACAGCGGTTTTACAATACAAATACCACTTCATTTTTGGCTGCTCAATTCTTTTGTTCAATTTACATCCAGGGGTTAATTAAGCGTTGTTCTGCTGCTGTGATGACTAAAAGAAACCATTTATTTCACCGCCAAAAAATAAATTTTTCCTGTAGCATAATTCACAAGCGAAGGTTGATTACAAGTTTTCCTCTTGTTGTGTAGCGTAAAATACACGCAATTGTAACACGCTACAAAGCTCGTAGTTTTTGGTTGTTCAATTCTTTTGCGCAATTTACTTCCAGGTGTTAATTAAGCGTTGTTCTGCTGCTGTGGTGACTAAAAGAAACCATTTATTTCACCGCCAAAAAATACAATTTTCCTGTAGCATAATTCACAAGGGAAGGTTAATTACAAGTTTTCCTCTTTTTGTGTAGCGTAAAATACACGCAATTGTAACATGCTCCAAAGCTCATAATTTTTAGTTGCTCAATTCTTTTGCGCAATTTACATCCAGGGGTTAATTAAGCGTTGTTCTGCTGCTGTGGTGACTAAAAGAAACCGTTTATTTCACCGCCAAAAAAATAAATTTTTCCTGTAGCATAATTCACAAGCGAAGGTTAATTACAAGTTTTCCTCTTGTTGTGTAATGTAAAATACACGCCATTGTAACACGCTACAAAGCTCGTAGTTTTTGGTTGCTCAATTCTTTTGCGCAATTTACATCCAGGGGTTAAATAAGCGTTGTTCTGCTGCTGTGGTGACTAAAAGAAACAGTTTATTTCACCGCCAAAAAATTCATTTTTCCTGTAGCATAATTCACAAGCGAAGGTTAATTACAAGTTTTCCTCTTGTTGTGTTGCGTAAAATACACGCCATTGTAACACGCTACAAAGCTCATAGTTTTTGGTTGCTCAATTCTTTTGTGCAATTTACATCCAGGGGTTAATTAAGCGTTGTTCTGCTGTTGTGGTTACTAAAATAAACCGTCTTTTTCACCGGTAAAAAAGACATTTTGCCTGTAGCATAATTCACAAGCGAAGGTTAATTACAAGTTTTTCTCTTTTTGTGTAGCGTAAAATACACGCCATTGTAAAACGCTACAAAGCTGGTAATTTTTGGCTGCTCAATTCTTTTGCGCAATTTACATCCAAGGGTTAACTATTTTTCTGCAGTTGTACTCAGTAAAAGAAACTTTGTTTTTCACCGCCACAAAAGAAATTCTGTAGCATAATTCATATCCAAGGTTAATTAGCTTGTTTGTGCTTAATTCAGAAAGTACCAGATCTTTTAAACGGACATACAAGTCCATTTGCCAATTGTGGAGCGCAAATTTATATCCAAGGGTGTACCCAGCTTCTATGGGTTCATTGGAGTCAAAACAGGGTGTGATTTATTTACAGATATCTTCATCAAACAGTGTTGTACATTTAGAAAAAACAGTAGTCAGACAGAGGGGTGGCGGTTTCCCGCGAGTGCAAGGCACAAACATTCCTGGAGCAGGCCAGGTCACAGAACACAAGGGGACGTCGCAGCATGGTCACTCGTAGGCCACAACGCCGCTGTTTAGGCAGTGTGTTGTTCGGACCCAAGGTTCTTGATTGGTATAGGTTTCATTCCTCCAATACTTGACAACCCAGCAAGAGTGGGGAACCGACACAACCCTTAGTTGGCATGGCCCGGGAGCGGGTCAGTGCCCTCCCCTGTCCTCAACCTGCCTCTGTCCCATCCGGTTCCCTCAGCCAGAGATCTACTATGTGGTCTGGGCTCAGCGCCACTATATAGCGAGGATGAACAATTTGAGGAGGGCTTTCAGCAGCTACTGGCAGCGAAGAAATGGGGCCAATATCCCTGCTTCTTGCAGTAGGCGGCCAAAGTATAGTATGTTGAGAGTGGCATGGGAGGTCATATCTTGAGGGGTCAGCCTCTGCATACTAAGACCGGTGATGAGGACAGCAGTGACGATGAAATACAAATAGATGATGATGTAGCCGACCGCACTTGGGAGCCGGGTGAGGTAAGGGCTTCATCACTGTCAGGAGAAGAGGGCGTCAGCTCGCACGTCAGGCAGCGGCGCAGCCAGCAAGTGGGTTGTGTGGCCGTGAGTCAGCAGAATAGCAACAGTGTGAGGTCGGGAGCCAAGCGGCCACGGGGTAAAAAACCCACATCGTAGGTCCAAGAAAGTAGCGGCACAGGGGCTCAGCGAGGCAGCGGCGGCAGTAGTCACTCAGTGCAGAGCGTTGGCGGTAAAATAAGCAACTCGGCGGTGTGGCAGTTCTCTGCTAAGACACCGGAAGAGCCGAATATGGGTATATGTAGAATCTGTAGGCAGAAAGTGAAGCGTGGCCAGGGAGCTAACATTGGCACCATGGCCCTGTGTCAACAGATGCAGCGTCACCATCCGGTGGCCTGGGAGAAACGTGGCTCAGATGTGGTGGTCCATACTGCCGCCACAGCAACAGCAGCAGCAGCGCCCATTGGCACGCATGCCATTGCAGCCAGTCAAGGCTCCACCACCTCTGCAGAAGGGAGCTGTTTCTCTTTGTCATCATCTCCCGGTCCATATGCTCCTGCTCCTCGCTACTCATGGCGCCAGCAGTCGTTCAGCGAGGCGATTGCAAAGAGACAACAATATGCGTCCAACCATCCTAAAGTGCAGAAGCTGACCGTGCTCCTGTCCAATTTGTTGGTACTGCAGTCCCTCCATTTCCAAATGGTGGACTATGCACCGTTCAGAGAAATAATGGCTTGTGCCGAGCCGAGATGGAGAGTTCCAAGCCGTAATTTCTTTTCCAAAAAGGCAGTACCAGCACTTCATGAATATGTAGAACAGAAGGTGGGCCAGTCCTTGAGCTTATCGGTTTGTTCCAAGGTGCACGGCAGCGCGGACGTCTGGAGCTGTAACTAAGGTCAGGGCCAGTACATGTCCTTTATGGCCCGCTGGGTGAATGTGCTTCCTGCCCAGGCACACCAACAACTTGGACAGGAGACGCCGCTTTCTCCTCCACGTTGTCAACTGCGGCTCCTGCGCCAATGTCCGCCACCTCCACCACCACCACCATCTCAGCCTCCAAAAGTACTGCTCCATCATACCACATGTGTAGGGTACAGCGATGTCACGCAGTTCTACACCTGGCTTGCCTCAGCGAACAAAGTAACACAGGGGAGGAACTGCTCCGCGTCATGCAGCAAGAAATCAATGTGTGGCTTTCTCCGCGCCAACTGCAAATCGTAACCATGGTGACGGACAATGGGAGGAACATGGTGTCCGCGCTGCACCGAGGAGGGATGGTTCATGCGCACTGCATGGCTCATGTGTTCAATCTGGTTGTGAAAAGGTTCCTGAAGTCTTCCACCGATCTTCAGAACATTCTGAAAATGGCCAGGAAACTGTGCATGCACTTCATCCATTCCTACAAAGCCAGGAACACCCTCCTCATGTTGCAGCGGCAGATCGTACTCCCCCAACACACTCTTATATGCGATGTTTCCACTTGTTGGAATTCCAGCCTGCACATGTTGGACCGACTGTATGAACAGAGAAAGGCCATTAACGATTTTTTGATGATCCAGGCGGACAGGAGTACTCCCCTGTGTAACTTTGATGTCAGCCAGTGGCAGCTCATGCGTGACACCTGCCGTTTGTTGAGGCCATTCGAGGAGGCCACGTTATTTGTCAGTCGCCAGGACTACGGGATGGAGACATGGAGACATGGCGACTACATCTCGTGGCCACATGAGTCCTGTGGGGACTAAAATGGAGGAGGAGGAGGACATTGGAGCAGAAGCAGTGTGTGGTAAAATGAGTGGATTTTCTACCCAGGTGACAAGAGAGGAGGAGCAGGAGCAGCTGGAGGAGGTAGATGGAGATGAGGAAGACGAGGCAGATGACCCGCAAGCACCGTGGCAGTATACAGTGGAGATGGAGGCAGGGAGCCCCTCGGAGTCACTTGTGCAGATGGCCCGCAGCATACTGATTTGCCTGGCTAGTGACAGCCGAATAGTCAGCATCCGGCAGAGGGATGACTTCTGGCTCTCCACCCTATTGGACCCTCGCTACCGGTCCAAAATGGGAGCCTTTTTCCCAGCTGCTGAGAGGGAGGACAAACTCAAATACTATAGGGAAATCCTCCGTAGTCAGTTGGCCGCTGCCTATGTGCGGCATTGTCCCTCTTCTGACAGGTCTGACCGGGGGGTTCTTCAGCGCTCATGTACTACTGCCGCGGCTGCTGGGGAAGGTGGAGGGGGGGTAGGAGCAGTACCAGCTCCATCAGCAACCTAAGTCTGGAGTCACTGATGAGCAGCTTCCTTCACCCGCCTAGTGAGGAGGGCAGTCGCAAGTAGCAGCAGCAGGACCTGGAGAAGTCCCTGTACCAACAGATTGTGGCCTACTTGGACAGCACTCTGCCAACCTAGTTAGAAGATCCGCTGGACTACTGGGCAGCCAAACTGGATGTGTGGCTGCAACTTGCTGAGTTTGCAGTGGAGAAGCTGCCCTGCCCGGCCAGTAGTGTGGCATCAGAACGGGTGTTCAGTGCAGCGGGGGCCATCTTTAGCCCAAGGAGAACCAGCTTATCCACGGGAAATTTGGAACGACAGACCTTTGTCAAGATGAATCAGACGTGGATCGGCCAGGATTTCCACACACCAATGTCTTAGGCGTCAGACTACATCAGCCATGACGCCTCACCCAAACTGTGAGAAATGAGTCTGGGTTTTAAATTTTCCTGCCTTTAGGGCCCCTATTCTGATGCCGCCATCCGCCCTTTCCACACATTGCTGGGCCCCAAATTTTTCCCTTGCCAAACCAACCCCTCTTTTTCAAAGGGAAATGGTATTGCAACCCCCCTCCCCCACTCTGTAAATTTTGCCAATTTAGAACCCCTTTTTGCTGCTGCTTGTTTGCCCGGGGCCTGATATCCACACTGTTTTCATTGTGCCTCTTTTGTGGCCCCAAATCCCGTTTTTTTCCATTTCCCGAAAGTTCCCTTGTGCCCCCTGTCCCGACCTCATGAGCTGCTGCCGTGGGCCCCCACACTGTGTAAATTTGGGGCCCCTGTTGACCCCATGCTGGTGGGTTTCCGTGCCCCCACACTGTGTCATTGTGCCACTCTGTGGCCCTCCCGTTTTTGCCCCTCCAGAATGTATTTTTTGCCCCTCTTTTGACCTTTATGCTGCTGCTGCCGTGCCCCCCCACCCCTTTTCATTTTTTGCCACTCTCTGACCTCTTTCTGTGCTGCTGTGCCCTCCAAATCTCTGGGCATTTTGCCACCGTTTCCCCTTTCTCGGTTTTGCCAACCCACTGTGTTTTTTGCCAAAATTATGGCCACCCCGGTGTTTTTCCACCCCCAAAAGCAAATTTTGCCACCCGTGGCCCACCCAGCTTTTGGAAACCCCCAAATGTTAAATTTTGCCACTGTCTGACCCCATGCTGCTGCCGCCGTACCTCCACCCTTTTTCAGGGGCCATCTGTGGCCCCCACTCCTTTTTTCCACCTCCAGAAAGTCATTGTGCACTCTTTGACCTTTATGCTGCTGTGCCGGTTTGCTTTTACCCCCCCCTTTTCAAATTTTGCCCTATCTGACCTTTATTTTGTTTCTCCTTTTGGGCCCCCCCTCTCTTTTTATTGTGCCCCTTTTGTGGCCTACTTTTGTTTTTTTCCACTCCGAATGTTTTATTGTGCAAATAATTTACCCCATGCTGCTGTGCCCGGACCCCACAATGGAAATTTTCCACTTGGGGGGCTTTCGCTTTTCACCTCCAAATTTTCATTGTGCCAAATGCCCGACCTTCTTCTGTTTCCGGGGGTCACCACACCCCTTTTCAAATTGGGGCCACTCTGTGGCCTACTCCGTTTTTGCCACCCCAGAAAAAAAATTGTGCCCCCTTTCTGACCCTTTCTGCTGCTTTTCTTTTTGGGGGGACCTCCACAACCCGGTCATTGTTTAAAATTTCTGACCTTTATGGTGCTCCCCCGTACCCCCACTTGTCAAATTTTGCCACTCTGGGCCTCTTCCCGTTTTTTCCACTCCAGAATTTTTAATTGTGCCAATTCTGGGGGTATGCTGGTGCTGCCCTGCCCCCCAAACTGTGTTATTTCCAATTCGCCTTTATGTGTGCTTTTGGCCCCACCCCGTGCCCTACCACTCTGTTTTGTACCAAAAACCTTTTCCCAATCTGCTCTGGTGGTGCTGCCCTTACCTCCCCCAATTTTCATTGTGCCCCTTTTGTGGGTTTTCCTTTTTTTCCCCCTCCAGAATGTCATTTTGCCACTGGCTGACTCATGCTGCTGCTGCCGTGACCTCCACATCATGTCATTGTAGGCACTCTCTGACCTATGCAGTTGCTGCCTGCCACCAGTCACCTCCCACTTCATCTGTCATGTGTGGCACTTGTGGCGCTACTCCTGTTTTAGCCATCTCCAGATTGTCATTTGTGCACTCTCTGACCTCATGCTGCTGCTGCCGTGCCTCCACCACAGTGTAATGTGCCTCTCTTCTGACCCCTCATGCTGCTGCTGCCGTGCCTCCACACTGTGTCATTGTGCCACTCTCTGAACCTCATGCTGTCGCTTCCTGCCACCGTCACTCCAATCTCTGTCATTGTGGACACTCTGGGGCCTAATATGTTTTAGCCATCTCCAGAATGTCATTTTGCACTGTCTGACCTCAGGCTGCTTGATGCCACTCACCTCACACATGTGTCATTGTCGCCACTACTGTGGCCTATATCCTGTTCTTTTGCCACTCCAGAATGTCATTGTGCAAATTGCCTGACTCATGCTGCTGCTGCCGTGCCCTACCACCACTGTGTCACTTGTGCCACTATTTGACCTCATGCTGCTGCTGACGTGACCTCCACACTGTGTCATTGTGCCACTGTCTGACCTCATGCTGCTGCTGCCGTGCCCTCCACACTGTGTCATTTTGCTACTCTCTGACCTCATGCTGCTGCTGCTCTGACCTCCACTCTCTGTCATTGTGCCACTCTGTTGGTCGACTACTGTTTTTTGCCACCTCCGAATGTTATTGTGCCTACTCGACTGACCTCATGCTGCTACTGCCGTGACCTCAAACTGTGTCATTGTGCACTCTGGGGCTACTCTGTTTTTTGCCACTCCAGAATGTCATTGCCTGCCACTTTCTGACCTCATGCTGCTGTGGCTGCGCCGATCAATCCACTATGTTTCATTGTTGCCATACTCTGTGGACTACTCCAGTTTTTGCCACATCAAGATTGTCTTTGTCGCTCACTCTTGACCTCATGCTGCTGCTGCCGTGCCTCACATGTGTTTTGTGCTACTCTGTGGCCTACTCCTGTTTTTGCCACTCCAGAGAATGTCATTGGCCATGTTGGACCTCATGCTGTACTTCTGCCGCTGCCCTCCACTACTGTGTCCCATGTAGTGCCACTGTCTGACCTCATGCTGCTGTGCACGTGCCCTCCACACTGTGTCATTGTGCCACTCTCTAACCTCATGTGCTGTAGACCATCCAACTCTCTGTCATTGTGCCACTCTGTCGTTACTCACTGTTTTTGCAACCTCCAGTATGTATTGCTGACCACTGCCTGACCTCATGCTGCTGCTGCCGCGACCCTCCACACTGTGTCATTGTGCCAATCTGTGGCCTACTTACTGTTTTTGCAACTCCAGAATGTAATTGTGCCAATGTCTGGACCTTATGCTACCTGCTGCCAGTGCACCTACACTCTCTGTCATTGTGGAACTCTGTGGCCTACTTCGGTTCTTTTTAGCCAATCTCCAGAATGTCATTGTCGACACTCTCTGACCTCATTGCCTTTTTTTTGGGCTGCTGTTGTTGCTGCCTGTGCCTTCCACACTGCTGTCATTCGGCCACATGTCTGACCTCAGGCTGCTGTGCCGTCGACTTCAACACTGTGTCATTTGTGGCCAATCTATGGCCTACATCCTGTTTTTTCCACCTCGCAGAATGTCATTGTGCCATGCCTGACCTCATGCTGCTGCTTGCCGTGCCTCACGCTGTGTCATTGTGCGACTTCTACCTCATGCTGCTGTGACCTCACTCTACTGCATTGTCCACTCTGTGGCCTTCTAATGTTTACCACTCCAGATGTCATTTTGGCCAACTGTTCTGACCTCATGCTGCTGCCGTCTACCTCCACTTCTCTGACTTTGTTGCCACTCTGTGGAACTACTACTGTTTTGCCACCTCCAGAATGTCATTGTGCCCACGGTTGACCTCATGCTGCTGCTGCCGTGACCTCCCACATGTAGTCATTGTGCCACTATGGGGCTTACTCTGTTTTTTGCCACCTCAGATTGTTCATTGTGCCATGCCTTGACCTACATGCTGCTGCTGCTGCCGTGCCCTCCGCACTGGTTCATTGTGCCACATCTCAGACCTCATGTGCTGCTTGCTGTGACCTCACTCTCTCGACATTGTGCCACTCTGTGGGCTATTACTGTTTTGCCACCTCCAGAATGTCATTGTGCCACGTCTGACATAATCTGCTGCCTGCCGTGGACACTTCACACTGTGTCATTGTGATACTCTGTGGCTACTCCTGTTTTTAACACCTCCAGAAAATCGTCATTGTGCCACTCTCTGACTCATGTGCTGTGGCTGCTGTGGCTGCTGCTAGTGACCTCCACTCTTGTATTGTGCCATCTCTGTGGACTACTACTAGGTTTTGAAACCCTCCAGAATGTCATTGTGCACTGGTCTGACTCATGCTGCTGCTACGTGACCTCACCACTGTGTAATTGTGCCACTATGTGGACTATTCCTGTTTTGCCACCTTCCAGCAATGCATTGTGCCACTACTCTGACTCATGCTACTGCAGACGTCACCTCCAATCTCTGTCCATTGTGACACTTGTGGGCATACTCCTGTTTTTGACCACCTACCGAATGTCAATGTGCACTCTCTGATCCTAATGCTAATGTGGCTGCCGCACGTCACCTTCACACTCTGTCATTGTGCCATATGTGGCCTACATCCAGTTTTGCACCTCCAGAATGTCATTGTGGCCACTGACCTGACCTCATGCTGCTGCTGCCATGCCCTCACACTGTGTCATTGTGCCAGCTCTCTGAACTCATGCTGCAGCTGCTGTGAACTCCACTCTCTGGTCATTGTGTCACACTCTTGTGGACTACCTACTGTTTTGCCACCTCCACATTTCATGTGCCCACTGCCTGACCTCATGCTGCTCTGCCGTGCCTCCACTCTGTGTCATTGTGCCACTCTTGACCTCATGCTGTTGCTCATGCCACCGTCACCTCCTCACTCTCTGTCTTTGTGGCAATCTGTGGCCTACTCACTTTTGGGGGGGTTTTTATTTTTAGGGCCCCCCCCATTCTACAGAATGTCATTGTGCCACTCTCTGACCTCATGCTGCATGCTGTTGTTGCTGCTGTGCCCTTCCACACTGTGTCATTGTGCCACTGTCTGACTCAGGTGCTGCTGCCATCCACCTCCACTACTGTGTCATTGTCCACTGCTGTGGCCTACTCCTGTTTTTGCCACATTCAGTAATGTCATTGTGCACTGACCTGACTCATGCTAGCTGCTGCGTGCCCTCCAACTGTGTCATTGTGCCACTATGTGACCTCATTGACTGCTGCTTGACGTGACCTCACACTGTGTCATTGTTGCCACTCTAGTGGCCTACTCTTGTTTTTTGTCACCTCCAGAATGTCATTGTGCACTGTCTGCACTTATGCATGCTGCTGCCGAGCTCCTCCACAACTGTGTCAATTGTGCACTGTCTGACCTCATGCTGCTGCTGCCGTGCCCTCCACACTGTGTCATTGTGACACTCTCTGACATTCAATGTGCTGCTCGCTGTGAACTCAACTCTCTGTCATTGTGCCACTTGTGACCTACTATGTTTTGCTCCTCCAGAACTGTCATTGTCGCCATGTTGACATCATGATGATGGCTGACGTTGACCTCAACACCTGTTGTCATTGTGCAACTCTGTGGGTCCTATTCCTGTTTTTGCCACTCCTGAATGTCATTGTGCCACTTCTCTGACTTTCATGCTACTGCTGTTCGTATCCTCAAAACTGTGTCATTGTGCCACTCTGTGGCCTATAATGTTTTTTGCCACCCTCCAGAATGTCCATTGTGCCACTGCCTGACCTCATGAGCTTGCTGCCGTGCACTCACCACACTGTGTCATTGTGCCATGTTGATCCTCATGCTGCTGCTGCCGTGCCCCACACAATGGTCATTGTGCCACTACTGTGGCCTACTCTGCGTTTTTGCCAACTCCAGAATGTCATTGTGCAACTGCTGAACCTCATGCTGCTGCTGCCGTGCCCTCAGCACTGTCATAGTGTCCAATCCTCTGACCTCATGCTGACTGCTGCTGTGACTCCAACCTCTGTCATTGTGCACTCTGTGGGCCTACACTGTTTTGCCACCTCCAGAAATGTCTATTGGTTGCCAACTGTCTGACTTCATGCCTGATGCTGACGTGACCTCCACACTGTGTCATTGTGAACTCTGTGGCCTAATCCTGTTTTTGACACCTCCAGAATGTCATTGTGCCATCTGCCTGACCTCATGTGATGCTGTCGTGCACCTCCACACTGTGTCATTTGCCTCTCTGACCTCATGCTATGATGCTGTGACATTACACTCTCTCGTCATTGTGCCACTCTGTGGCCTACATATTGTTTTTGCCACTCCTCCAGAATGTCATAGATGCCACTCTCTGAACCTCATGCTACTGCTGACAGTCACTCCTCCAATCTTTGTCTTGTGCCACTCTGTGCACATACTACTGTTCTTTGCCACATCCAGATTGTCAATTGTGCACTCTCTACTCATGCTGCTGTGGCTAGCCGCTAGGTCACCTTTCACACTCTGTAATTGTGACACATCTTGTGGCCCTTACTCCAGTTTTTGCCACCTCACAGAATGTCAATGTGCTCTGCCTGACCTCATGATGCTGCTGTCGTGCCCTACACACTGTGTCATTGTGCCACTCTCTGACCTCTTTGCTGCATGATGCTGTGTACATCACTCTCTGTCTATTGTGCCACTCTGTGGCCTACTATTGTTTGCCACCCTCCAGAATGTCATTGTGCCACTGTCTGACCTCATTTCTGCTGCTGCTGTGCCTCAAACCTGTGTCATTGTGCACTGTCAGACCTAATGCTGCTGATGCCGTGCCCTCCACATGTGTCATTGTGCACTTCTGACTCAATGCTGTGCTGCTGTGACCTCCACTCTTGTCATTGTGCCACTCTGTGGCCCCTACTATCTGTTTTGGCACCTCCAGAATGTCATTGTGCCACTGCCTGACATCATGCTGCTGCTGCAGTGACCTCCCACACTGTTCGTTCCATTGTGCCAACTCTTGTGGCATACTCTGTGATTTTGCCACCTCCAGAATGTCATTGTGCACTGTCTGCACCTCATGATCTGCTTGCCGTGACCTACAACACTGTTGTCATTGTGCCACTGTCTGACATCATGCTGCAGCTGCTGTTGATGCCGGTCAACTGCCACACTGTGTTCATTGTGCCACTCTTTGGCCTTCTCCTGTTTTTGCACACCTACCAGAATGTCATTGTGCCGCTCTTGACCTCATGCTCTGCTGTGGCTGCCGCCGTCACCTACACACTACTGTCACTGATGTTGCCTCTGAGCCCCTCAGCTTGTTTTTTCACTGTCGTACCATGGACTTTATCAGGGCTACATTCCCCTTCAGTTTTTTTGGTCAGTTTTGCCCTCTTAAGTGCACCAGTGAATTTTATAGTGAAAGCGATTCACTAGAGCGGCGGCAGTAATGTGCGTGTCATACTAAAAAACACAACATTGTATGAAGACCAAACCATGCTCCCTCTGGCATATTTAAGCATGGCACAACGTTTCACAGCACCAGCAGGGCCTCTGTGCAGCCTTGAAATAGCTGTTTTTTAAAGTGATTCGTCCCGGATGTTATATTCGGAACGAAGTTTATTTTCTTGTGAGGAAATTAGGCGAAATAGTGAGCGAACTGGAATTCGATGAAATTCGCCCATCTCTAATTGTAGGTTTTTTATTATTGCAAATCATAAAAATAATGAGTTTTTCACACGTACTATTTAATGCCACATTTTTGGCATGTCTCAAACTCCAGTTGGGATATTTTCTATTTTTTTGCCTTTTTTTTCAATATTGGTGCTTTCTTTTAGGAAACTGTTCAGACTAGAACAGTTTCGTCTTGAACGTAACATTTCACCTACTGGAATGTTTTTAATTGTATGTCTGGGATGACATGGATGTGCATACAGGATGGTGTTGCCTGCCGTGCTTTTTCTAAAAGTGGAAATAGAGACTTGATTCAAAGTTATTGAAAGGGACAAATCCAAAAAGTCTATATTATGCAAATGTGACTGAAAACAGATCTCAATGACAGGGAATTGTTATTGAAGTAATCCGACACATCTGGCATGGCCGCCACATCTCCCCCCCCCCCCCCCCAAATAGAGCCCTACAGGGTCTTAATAATAGACACGATGTTATTTTACAATATTAATCAATATAATCTAATTATGTTTTTCTGATACATTTTGTTTGCATCTATGTATATTTTTCTATGCCTTATACAGTGGTTTATACGTTCGCACACCCGATTAGTCACCATATGTGTTAATTAACCAATGTCACTATTTAGGTGTGCTTACGTCTTTTTTCCTTTAAGCTACGACTAAGGGCCAGCACACTTCATGGCCTGAAATGTGCGAGATGCTTTTATTCCTTGGATGTATATTTTAAACTTCTCCGAATAAAAGTGGATCTTATTCATACTTTACTTCAGCTGGACATTGTTTCTTCTTATATTGGATCTCCTGCATTGCCTGCAGTGTCCGTGCTGATTTGTATCATACGGTGAGCTAGATGGTTATCTATATCTCTATGTATCTAAAAACTTATGTTCACACGGACCCAATATGCCATATGAACATACCCTTAGGTAAAAAGCCTGGGTTATTCACCTCTGCATCACCTGCAATATAGACCTCTGCTTTATCACAACACAGGCTGATAAATTTTCTTTATTGAGGCAGGCTACCATGAGAAGCAACAGGAGCCATATAACCTACAGAGCAGTGCAAAGGAGCCATCTCCAGCACATACACCAGTCACTGCCCACATACATCTATACATAAAACCTGATTAAGTTATATGAATCTCCAATAACTAACGATAATCAAGAGCTCTAGCAGTGATAAACACTGACTGAAGCCCCATATAATCTCTACAAATGACATCCACCATCTGTAGTAACACCTGAAAGTAACACATACAATGGAGGATGAGCAGAGTAAACAGCAGCCGTGTGGTGTATGATAAACACAAGGCAACAGGAGCAAAGAGTAATGACATAGAAAAGTGTACAGGATCCCTGTTTATGGGACTTATATACATCAGAGAGGGGACTAGTGATCTGCACAACCTGCTAACATGGAAGGATAAAACCATCAACATGTGCCTGTTCACTGCTAACATGGAAGACACATACCAATCACTGTAGTGCCCTGGACACAGAAGTATCACTATCCAGCTCTAACCATGGAGATCACATACAGAGCACTGGATTCTATAATTGACTTGCATATACCACTATTAATATACAGGAAGGGAGAATCTGCACACAGCAGCATCAGGATACAACTCTGTTAACAGAGACATGTCAACCCGAACTCCAGACTCCATGCATTAGTACATTCTATACAGACAAAGGAAAACAGTTCCCATACTGATCCTCATCTTTATGATGCCCCCTGCTCCTCTCTCATCAGTATCCATACTGATCCTCATCTTTATGATGCCCCATGCTCCTCTCTCACCATTGTCTCTAATACATGTGTCTTCCCTCCACATTTAGCAGAGTAAAAAGTGCCTATATCTACTGCCTGTCCTCAGGCTGCTTCTCGTGTCACACTCCTCAGAATCCCCAATCACACCCGAAAGCTGCAGACACCACATGGGGTGTTACTGTATGGCTATGTTCACACGGCTTAAGTGCGGGACGTAATTACGATCCGCAATTACGCCGTGTGGCCTGGGGTGGGGCGGGAGGAGTGGGGGGCCGGCACTTCGCCGGCCCATAGACAATCATTACCAGCGGCGCGTATACGCCGCTGGTAATTCACATGTCACTTATCTCCCCGCCCGGCGGATTCGCCAAGCGGGGAGGGGAGACGTAATCCCTGATTTACCGTAATGACTGGGCCGTTTTCAACCCGTAATTTGCGCACTTCGGCACGTAATTACGGACCGAAATACGGCCCATTTTAAGCCGTGTGAACATGGCCTATGAAGTATCCACCATGTCTGTAGTGTATACCCAGGAGAAGGGAGTGGGGCAGATCCATGAGGTAGATCGTGTCTGAGGGAAATACAGTTCTATGTGTGTTGTAGAAGACACCCCACTAAAATCTCCAGACTACACTATATCCTACACTAGTACATACTGTGAATGTGCTCAGTGCTGTGCAGTGATGCCAGTATTATACTTCCCTGATCCTGTACAGAAGTTTCTTCCATTCCTTCTGGTAAGAGAAAAAGGATGAGACAATGAAACTGGAAATTACATATCTTCAAAAACTCCACCCTCCTAATTGTAAGACAACCCTCACTTAGACACTCCTCTACCTCTAAAAGGGGAATCACCCCAGCATAAAAATACCCAATTACATATATACAATAATTACTAAAAGCGTTCAAGGTCCTCTTTCCACAGTCAGGTACCACTTTGCCTAGTTATTTGGGGTTTCATCTTGGATATTAAAGTCTCTATTTGTGAAATACACCTAAAGTTTGTGAAAATTTTGAAAAAAAAAATTTCATTTTCAAAGTCCTAAAATGTATGCATGTAAGACAGTCACCACACAAAATAGTTTATAACTTGCATTTATTATGTGTCTAGCTTCTGTTGGCATCATTTTAAACATCTTTTTATTTTTGTAGGACATTAAACAGCTTAAAAATTTAGTAGCAATTTTTCAAGAAAATTTCAAACACAGATTTTTTTTTTAAAGAGACCAATTCAGTTCTAACTTGGCTGAGAAGAGGCCTGTATGTTAGATAGTTCTATACATCACCCGATTTAAGAAAAACTATGTCCTAAAAAGGGATGTTCATATGACGAGTAAAATTTACTCACTGGATCCTGGTATTCTGGTATTTTTTACTCAAGCACATGCTTATTGTATGTGGATTTAGTGTCATTTTTGGGATTTGGTTTTACACACAGTTTGCAGTCAGAAAAAGAGCCTTATTTACACCAATGTGGTTTTGGACGCGGGTCTGAATTAAAAACCACATATAATACTCGTACAAATGTTTTTAGCTATCCCCATTAACATCAATAGTAAATTTCTACGACCAAAGAATGAACATGTTCAAAGTTTTTTTACTGCGTGACAGTTTTGAAAACTACACGTCGAAAATACGCATGATATGAACTACAATGGGAATCGTTTTCTTTCAAATTTAAATGCAGATTTTAAGTCGGAATCTGCATGGAATTCAACAGACACTTTAAGGTGTTTAAAATGTAATAAATAGTCTTAAAAAGACCTCATTTTGAAAGTTGCAACCTTCAATGAATAGTTCTAGGGGTGTGGTGATTATATAAGCCCCCACAGGTGTTTCACAGCTGTTTTTCTGTTGGTCGTGAAAGTTAAAAATTATTATTTTTTCAATAATATACTGTATTATGCAGAACCCATGGTTCTCTCTTGTGTCAGAAGAATCAGATCAAAAGCAGCTTTATTAAGTCTTTTTCAACTGGGTGGAGTATTTGGGATTATTTAATTGCATCTAAAGACACAGAAAATTCTCTTCACCTGGTTTAGGACAAAGTAAACAAAATTAAGCAGATAAATAACAAACTCCTGTAAGGTTATGTTCACATGGCTTATTCAGGCCGTAATTGCGGGACGGATTTCGCCCACAATTACGGCGTGTGCTCCGGAGCGGGGGGCGGCAGCTCGCCGGCCCCATAGACATGCATTATCCACGGCGCGTATACCGGCAGGATAATTGGCATGTCACTTTCTCCCCGCTCGCGAAATACGGCGAGCGGGGAGAAAGTGACATGTCAATTATCCTGCCAGTATACGCGGAGGAGATTACCGTAATGACAAAATCTGTCCCAAAATAAGCCGTGTGAACATAGCCTTAAGAGGACAGACGCTTTTTTTTATATAAATTTTTAATATTTAATACACAATGTCCTAGAAAAACAAAATAGAGCCACCCTTACTTGAAGTCTAAAGCAGATCGTCCTTGCAAAGGTAAAGAGCAGCACACATGTACTATTGCACTGTACTCTAGAGAGGAACTACTAGACAGACATCAATGCATGCAGTAATACAGGTATTTTACCAGTGAAATACTCATGCTGATTGTTTGGATATTCCAGTAAATCACGTGTACTGCAAATCTAGACTGTTTTTGGCATTGTATATTGAAATTATTTTAAAGGGGTATTTCAGTTTCATTGATTAGCTGTAAACATAGATAATGACTATTTCCAAACACATCGCTGTTCTGACTTAGCTTCTCTTTGGAGTTAGGAGCAGATCTTATCTCCTGTTTTTGTATATAAGCTTCCCTAGTCACCAGCCATCTACCTCTGCTCTTACAGGCTGCAACAGTGGCTGGGATGGGGACTTCACTCCCTGCTCTGTATCTGGAAACAGCTAGAATGTCTTTACATCCTGCTAACCAGAGTGGTAATGTTTCTAAAATAAAAATATAGGGCGACATGTATGAAAGGATTTTTCACCCTTTTCTGACATAAAATACGCCAAAAGTGAGGCGAATCTGGGGCATTCTGGGGGCGCTATGGAGTCGTGTCGCACCACATTCGAACTATTAGACACATTTATGATTGTGGCTCAGCAAAACTAGGCGCATTACTGCTTGAACAGGCAGACCTATTTCAATGTGGTCATCCTGAGCCTGAGCAGTCGTAATTGAACTAGATTTGCCATTAGGGCAAAAAATATCCCTTATCTCTCAACTTATACCAGTAAAATAATAAAAAGTAATTTATTATAATTATTAACCTATATAAAATTAAGTTATATAAATTTTATAATAAATTATATAATAAAAAATTTATGTAAAATGATGTCCCAAAAATACAAAATTCTCTCCCATAAAAATGTATTTAAGATTATTATAATCTAAAACTAATTTTTAAAAAAATAATATAAATTCATTAAATCAATCGAGAACAAATCCCATTCTCAGTCATGTATTTATGGAGTTAGCGTAGTGTTATCAGTGATTACAAACGCATCACAGCAGGCTAGAAATAAAATAAAAGGTGTTAGAATACCATGTCAGTGAATAGAAAGTATAGCAGTGATCTTGCATGTTGCACCACAAGTCTCAGCAAGTCTAATTACTAATGCGCCAAAGTTCCTTATTGCACCAAACACACAGGCGACGCACGTCAAACTTTAGACGCTAGTGATGAGCGCACACAAACCACTGTCATAGATTCAGGCGCATTATACACTAAAAACTAGATGTAAACATGCACTTCAATGTGCCTATTTGCATATATGTCTCCCATAGTAGTGCTGCTTAGTACTATTGCCTTCTATATCGTTACGCTGCGATACCAGATAAGTACAAGGGCGAATGTTTGTCTTTGCGAGAAAATAATAGCCCCTTATATTCTTTTTTTTTTTTTTAAATTGTAAATTTTTATTGAAAGTTTTACAAATACAAAAATAGGCTGTATAGGCCAAAGAATCCTGTTCAAAGAGATATAGTACAGGCATATCCACAAAAAAACAATGCACAGTATTGTACTAATATAACTCAGCCATAATATATAGGACAAAGTCCAACTTCTCGAAACATTAACAAGGTCTTCACCATCCAGCGAGAGAAGACCCACCTACGGCTACTTAGATAAATAAGCCTGTTGGACCGAAAAACAAACTAACAGGACAAAGGGGGGAAAGACAGTGGACAAGACACATAAGGAGAGATATGCTCTCAACACTTGATTTGTAATCCATTTATACCTATAAAAGAAATCTACAAGTCTTGAAGAATACAATAGATATCCCACGGTTTCCAGATAAGATCAAAGGAGTCTAATTGATTATGAGACAGAGCAGTGAGGTATTCCATTCGTCTTACCTCCTGCAGACGGAGACATACGTCATGCTTAGTGGGGATAGAGGTCTGCCTCCAAAATTTAGCAATGAGATACTTAGAGGCTGTCACTACGTATAGAAAAAGTCTACCCATCCTACTACCTAATGGAGTATAAGGAATGTTAAGGAGGAAGGTTTGCGGGGTAAGAGGAACCCTAATCTGCATAATATCATAAACCAAGGACTGAACCTTCCTCCAAAGTGGCCTTATCATTCTACAATCCCAAAACACATGCGGCAAGTCCGCTCCAGGATCCCCACATCTCCAGCAACAGTCCGGGATGCTAGGCTTAAGTCTATGTAGAAGAGCAGGTGTATGATACCAGTACATTAATATTTTGTACTGGTTTTCCTTAGTTTGAGCAGATAAAGACGAGCGAGCAGCCTGCTTCCATATCAATTGCCAGGTGTCTCTGGAGACAGGGGACCCCAGATACTCCTCCCACTTGACCATGTATGAGTGAACTATAGGGGAGTCAGAAGTAGACGCCATTAGAAGCTTATAAATTGAAGATATCAGACCTTTAGTGGAATAGCCTGCGCGACAGATCTTTTCAAATATGGTGGGGGAAGACACTGTAGTGGATTTTAAAGTAGATGACACGAAATGTCTAATCTGAAGGTAGGAATAAGCAGCCGATAGGGGCAGGTCATGGGTGGACCGCAGCACATCAAACGATTTCAACTTTAGTGTACGGTGGTCCACCAGATCTGCAAAGTAAAACAATTTGCGGTCAAACCACGGCCTCAAACACTCAACTGGTCGCCCCTCTAGGAGCATAGGGTGAAATAAAAATGAGGTCATTGAGGAGGCCTCAGAACATAACCCAAAAACTCTGTGGCACCTCTTCCAGATATCTCTAGTAAGGGTCATGGAGTGCAATAATGTAACATCAAACCTCCGAGAAGTGGTAGCCCACAATAGAGAGTTAGGATGGATGGGGGCCAGCCACAACTTTTCCACCTCCATCCATCTGGAGTATGCAAACAGAGCCGACCATGATGGTATCGCCCGTAATTGCGCCGCCCAATAATACTTAATAATATCCGGCACCGCCAAGCCCCCATCCAACCTACCCGCCACAAGAACACTCCGAGATATCCTATGCCTCTTTCTGCCCCAAATAAAGTGGATCAAGTCTGACTGCAAGGAACGGAGAACCGTCATAGGGATATGAATGGGCAATGTCTCAAACAGGTACATTAATTTGGGGAGAATGGTCATCTTAATCGCTGCTATACGACCAAATAAAGATAGAGCCAATTTATTCCATCGGTCCAGCAATCTCCTAATTTCCACTATAAGTTTGGGGAAATTATTCTTAAAGAGAGAGGCATAGACCGGTGTTAAATATACCCCCAGGTACCTCAATCGTTCAGACTGCCATCGGTAATTAAAGTTGGCCTCTAGCAAAGTAAGCTGATCACTAGAAATATTAATGGGTAGAGCTTCCGTTTTGGATGTGTTTATCTTGTAACCTGAAAGGGACCCAAATCTAGTTAAGAGGGCATGCAGATTAGGGAGGGAAACCATAGGATTAGTCAATGTAAGCAGGACATCGTCAGCATACAATGAGATCTTGAATTCCGTCTCTTTTAACGAAACGCCACTAATATCCTTGTGGAGCCGAATAGCTGCAGCTAAGGGTTCTATGCAGAGTGCGAAAAGCAATGGAGAGAGAGGGCAACCCTGCCTGCTTCCATTCTGTTTTTCAAGCCGTTGTGAGGTAGCAAATGGAAGCCTGATGGTAGCTGAGGGGTGAGAGTAGAGACCCCGGAGTGCGCTAACAAAAGGACCACTGATCCCAAATGCTTTCAATGTATGAAACATGAAGGTCCAATTAAGGCGATCGAAAGCCTTCTCGGCATCCAAGCTAAGCAGAAGCATGGAATCTCCTCTCCTATTCATTATATCAATCAGATCGATCGCCCTTCTGGTATTGTCTCCACCCTGCCTACATGGGACAAATCCCACCTGGTCTTTATGCACCAATTGTGGCAAGAAAGAGGAAAGTCTGTTTGCCAATATTTTGGTGAAGATTTTTAAGTCCGCATTTAAAAGGGCTATGGGTCTGTAGCTAGCGCACTCCAGGGGATCTTTATCTGGTTTGGGAATTAATGTGATGAACGAATGAAGCATTGTGGATGGAATAGTAGAGCCTGTCAAAAAAGAATTGAAAACCTCTCCCATATAGGGCAGAAGCTGAGACTGAAAGGTTTGGTAATAGAGATAGGTTAGGCCGTCTGGTCCCGGAGATTTTCCTGAGGGCAAGTCCTTAAGGGTAGCAACAATCTCCTCCTCAGTTATCGGGAGATTCAATGCAGCCACAGCACCAGTCCCAAATTTTGGGAGGTTACAAGACAAAAGAAAGTCCTGCAGGGCGGTCTCCCGCTCCCCGGGGTCAGAGGGCAAACGGTCTGGGATATTATACAGCTTGGAAAAGAAGGCATGGAAGAGGCCGGCTACAGTAGCGGGGTCTGAACATGGGACTCCAGCATTATTTTTAATAGAGTAAGGGGTTGACTTAACTGTCTCGTCTCGCAGCATTTTTACAAGTAAAGAATGGGGTTTATTGGCCCTTTCATAATATTTATGTCGTGAGAAGACCAACAACTTTTCAGTAGTATGCAAAGCTAGGGTTTTTAACTTGGCACGCAGATTCAGTGTCTGCCTCAAGGTGGCCCTAGTGGGATCTGAGTTAGAATCTGTGTTCCTCTGGAATTCTCTGTTTTTTTTCAAGCGGGACCCTAAAGCTATGCATTTCCCTCGGATAACTGCTTTATGAGCTTCCCATAAAATAGCCACTGAGTCTACGGAGTCTGAATTAATCTCAAAAAATTCCCTAACATGTTGTATCAGATCATCCCTAATCTGGGGGTTCTTGAGCATTGATTCATTGAGTCTCCAGTGGCATTTTCTCAAATTGGTATTACCCAATTTCAGTGTAAGACTTATCGGGGCGTGATCAGACCACGTGATCGAGCCCACCTCAGCCAAATCCAGCATTCGAAGAGCCAACACATTTCCAAAGAAGTAGTCTAATCGAGAGTGCGATTGGTGTGGGTTCGAAAAAAAGGTGTAAACCTTATCCGATGGGTGGAGTATGCGCCACAAATCAAATAGGCGAAACTGTCTTATCAATTGGCGAAAGCCCCTGGAGAGACAACGCTGAGCCCGAGAGAGAGAGTGCTGAGGCAGGTGTAGCTTATCAAATGTCTCAGAAAAGATAAGATTAAAGTCCCCACCTATAACAGTTGGAGAGGGGGGTAGACGCGATAGGCGAAGTAGGAGCCTTTTAAGGAAAGGCAATTGCCCTACATTAGGTAGATACGTATTACATAGAGTAATAGGTGAGCCATTCAGTACACCTTCCAGGATCAAAAATCTACCTCCAGGATCAGGCAGTACTGTAAGTATCTGTATAGGGCAAGACTTGGAAATAAGGATAGCCACCCCAGCCTTCTTCCTATCCTGAGAAGCTACATATTGCAATGGATATAAGTGTTTGGCAAAATTAAAATTCCCTTCTTTATTAAAATGTGTCTCTTGCAGAAAGATGATATCTGCTGGGTCCCTTTTAAGGTCCGTAACTAAAAGCTTTCTTTTGGCGTTAGAATTTAGACCCTTTACATTAAATGATCGTATCTTAACCATTGGAATAGCCAACAGGAGAACAAGCTGTATAACTGGATTGCAAAAAAGAACTGAAATGACATACCATGTCCGAATGAGAGAAAAATCTGAGATGTTCAAACATATCTGTGAAAACAAGAGGGAGAGGGGAAGACAAGACGTGACACAACAACAAATAACACCACAAACTCGTCATCAAGTCTATACCGGAACTATATGAGTCCCGGAGAGGCAAAGAGTAAACTAATGTCCTAACTAGAGAACTAGGTAGCTAGCAGGAAAGAAAACAAAAGAAATCTTCTTTAAATATCAAAACCGGCCTCTAGGGGGCAGCAAAGTGCAGCCAAAGATAACAGGCAGAGACCAAAATAAACTCGAGAGCAATCACAGAGTTATAACTACTATTGCAAGAAATTTTGCTTATCAAACATGGAAGAGGGGGCAATCCCTCACAGAGAATATAAAGCTAAGGGGAAAAAACAGTAAACCTGGTAAATAGGTCATAGCATATCAATAGGTATGTAAGCTGAACACAGTGACCTGCAACCCTAACAAGAGAGCAGCAAACCAAAAATGAATTAGCGTCTTGTGTCAATCATGAGCAACAAAAAGCAAAGCAAAAACCCATATAGGGGCATCAGCAACCCTCTATCCGTCTAGGAATCAAGTTCCTATAGAAGCCGGGTGTCGCAGGGGGGGGCTGCGACGAAACCTGAGGGTGACGCCGTTTATGTTTGGGTTGGACACGCTGCCAGTCTGGTGGTGGAGCCGGGGGAGGAACATCAGGGTCCCAGTTAGACAGATCAGAAACAGGAATGCACAGGGTAGCACAAAAATCAGGGAGATCCTCATAGTCCTGGAGTACTGCCGAACGCCCATTTTTGGTTACTAAAAGGGCAAAAGGGAACCCCCATCTGTATGCAATATTACGGTCCTTCAGCGTATCTAACAGAGGCCTCAGGTGTCTTCTTTTCTGCAGGATGACCCAAGAGAGGTCTGGGAACAGCTGGAGAGGGACCCCTTGATATTCCACTGTGCGCAGCAATCTGGCTTTGGCCATAATCTTCTCCTTCAGCTGGAAATCATGCACACAGCAGATAACGTCTCTGGGGCGGGAAGCTGGGCCCTTCGGCTTAAGGGCCCGATGAGCACGGTCCAGTTTGATATTATGCGTGGAGGGTTCTCCCAACAGTCCATTGAATATGGATTCTAGAATCTGATTTAAATTCTCGTCTCCCGTAGCTTCCGGCAGACCCCTAACTCCAGATGTTTGTTAGTATCACGGAGTATGTTAGCTTGTGACGCCATTGCAAGCTGCATATCAGAGACATAACGGCGGGTATCATCATGTGCGGTTTCGAGAGTTTCCACCCTGCCGGCTAGCTGTCTTATATCCTGTCTGACTGCAGCGATCTCGACCCTACAGGCTCTCACTTCAGTAATCAATTGTTGAAAGTCCTCCTTGGTAGGGAGAGATGAGAGATAGGATCTCCAGTCAGGGGTACTGTATAAGGGAGGTGCAGTCGCACCCCTAGCATCGTCCATAGATTCAGGGGATGAGACCTAATTGTCTAAGGGAGCGGTATCATCATTTGAGTGGACATCACCCTGCTCTGGCGGGACAGTCCATGCCGCAGCATGAGGTGACAAGATATTAGAGCTTTTATGACCTTTGGAGGATCGTTGCATTTTAGAAGCCGTTTCATCCATTAGTGAAGACACAATAACTTGAGAAATCTCAGAAGCAGGAGAGGATTCAGAGGTAAACAACCCAGAGCCTCCCTGATGGATATGGGAAGGTTGATCTGAAAATGCAGGCTGACCACTGACACAGGCCTCACCGGGCCTCGCTTTATTTCCCTGAAGCTGGGGAAGTAGTCCTCCACAACTCACTGGCGGGGAAGGGAGCACTCTGCGAGTGGCCGGGCTCAGTAGCAGTATGGACCTCACAGGATTTAGTGCAGGCGCCTCCGTCAGATCCCTGCTGAATAAGCTGCCCTTTACAGGACTCTGGCAGTGGGGGAGCAGAGGGAAGGAGGGGGGTGTCCCCTGCACTGTATGCTCACGCTGGGCCGGAGGTAGCAGTACAGGCCCCAAAGATGCTGGCGCCGGCGCCTCTGACGATTCCCCCGAGTGCAAGCTATCCTCTGGAGACCCCAGGCAAGGGGAGAGTGGAAGGAGAAGCAGAGGGGACCCCTGCGTTGTATGCTCCTGGTGACGGGCAGCAGGCGATGCAGTCAGCTGGGGCTCAGCAGTGTAGGGCACAGTACCTGGAGAAGGCTGATGCTGAGTGCCTGGCAAACGGGTGACAGAGTCCTCCGTAGGAGCAGCGTGCTCGGCGGGCCGGTGCGGAACAAGACGCGGGGCCGGAGAGCGCCCAGAACACTCCGCCGGTGATGAGGATCCGGAGGCAATGGCGGCGCTTCCGGGATGCCGCGTGGTCTCTGCACAGTGTCTCCAGGCGGCAGCGGGAGTCCGGCAGCCGACGAGGGAGACAGCGATTCAACGCTCACAGCCTCTGGAACACCCGGGTCCGCGATCGGAGGTGACTGTAGGAGCTGGGGCGCAGCAGGAACTGCAGGTGAAGGCCCGTGGATCCCAGGAGGCCTCGTGGGTCCAGGACGCGGCAGAACCGGAGACAGGTACTTCAGCAAGGTACCAGAGGGGGCTCGCTGGATTCCGGGTGGTCTCCTGGTAGTGGATCCCCGTTTTTTCCTTCCCCGCGCCAGGATGAACAGGGATTACCCCCCTTTGTAGCTGTGATGCTCAGGAGCAGCAAGATCACCCAGCCATCTTCCTCGGCTGCAAACCACGCCCCCCAGCCCCTTATATTCTAATATCCTACAACCCCTTTAATGATGAGGTTTCCATGTTAAATCCATTTTTATTTCATTCTTGTTCGTTACATTGCTGTCTCATGGAAAAAGAATTTCTAGACTCCTGGAGTCCCACTACAGTGAAAAGGATATTCTGACTACAGACTTTGACTTTGTAGAACCTGGAAGGACGTAGATCAGGGACCAATTAAATAGATCAAAGACCTAGAATGGTTCTTAGAGGACTGTCAATGTTTTTAAATCAGTAGTTGCAGTGTCCTTTCTTTAAGCATTACATAGGGAAAACCCTTTGTATTTTTTTGGGGCCTATGGAAAAACAAACGGAAAAAAACAAAAAACATGCAATAAGATTACGATAGGGGTCGAATCCAAACTAAAACCATGCCAAAGGCCCTTTTCCCACCACGGGGTCTGTATGCTTTCATTTTATTCAACTTAATTAGGTCTGTACTAAAAATTGTTTTTTGATATTTGGGTAAATAGGGAATATACTTTTTTATTCAATTAGTTATGATAATATTCATTATCGTCTTAGTTTGGTAGGTTCCATGTGTACATATTTTATTAGTGTAATTTTGTTTTATTCTGAATTTAATAAAGTATGGAATAGGCTGAGATATATATTTGTGTATTCGGCGATAGTTTAGTATGGGGCCTATGGGCAGATAGTTCTTATTGGTTCCATCCCCTTTATATAGGACCCAATACGAATTGGGTCCATACCCTTCACTATTGAATGCCAGGAACCTGTGTAGGACGTCCCTGTTCAGAAAAATTTTAAGGGGCAGTCTACACAGCAATTTTAAAAAATTTTTGGGCGGGTTTGCGGAAAAAATGCGGTGGTTTGGTTTGGGGCCGTCCTGCACATTGCTGTGGGGAATGCGCGAAAGATAGAACACCTACATAGGTAATATGCTGTGTGATACCACAATTTTTTTGCGTTCTTGGGCACGGGTTTACAGTTGGTTTTTTCGTGGATTTAAATATAAAAATCCGCTGAAAATCCAACCAAAACCTGGTGTTTTTAATAGCCTTATCCAACAAAGGGGTAAAGAATCAAATGCTGTGGAAGAGGAAACAAACAACAGGTCCTTAAATCCTAGATACAAAATCAGACATGTTAATGAGGCTTGTTTTTTTCTATGGACCCTCCTTTCTTTTATGTCCTGTGGATTGAGAAACAGGAGAAACTCCTATTAATTTAAAGGGTTTGTTTTTGGTGTCAAATTAAAACGGGAAATCCAAGTGATTCTGATTGGGTTTGCCTAAATTTTGCCGTAAAACAACAACAAAAAACCCCTAACCTACCATTTCACAACATTCCCGGTCTGGTGGTAATCCTGGCACAGTGGTGCAATATCACTTTTATGTTAACTGGAAGTGATGTCAGACCAGAAGGGGTGGGCCCCACTGGCCGGGAGCTCGAGAAGGGAAAGTTACCCCAAAATTTCTGAAAACATTAATAGTTCTAACCCCAGGGTTAGTGATAAAGTTAGAAATGTTTAGGATGCCTGAATGTAAATATTTTCACAATCGGGGTTTTTGCAGTCAAACCGAAAAGAGACAGATTCTAGCAACATTAGCTGTAATTCTACATTATGTAGAAGAGGAGTTCTTTTTCTGGGAGCATACAGCTACGGTGGAGAATGATAACATCTGCTCTGGGTTGTTTTTCATCAGATGATAGAAAAAATTGATTTTCTGTCTCTGGTTGTTCTCAAGATCTAATCTGTTTATCTTATTGGAAGATCCTTTTTTCTTTCTTCACTGGTTCACCTCTTCTGAGAACTCTTGCAGGAAAACAGGCTATGTGTAAAACTGCATTTTTAGCACCATTAGGTTAAGGGGATAATGTGAGCCATGTGTGTCCAAAACATGTATGCAAACCTTTGTAAATTTCCAACCACCCTTGGTCTAAAATTTTATTGAATAAATGGATGAAACCCCTTCTTTCCTGGGTTGGCCAGAGCAGGGCCAAAGCACAAGTGTTGAAGCAGGTGTGGAGCTAAAACATAATCCTTGAACTTTCATCCTAACTAATGTGGGGGCCCCCCGCACTGTTACAGGTAAAATTTGTTATACTTAAAATAAAAGGGAAATAGATAACATGGGTGTAAACTAATTTAGCTGAAAAGGGAGTTTAAATTTCCCTCCATGTCCCTGTTGCTATCATGGAGAAACTATCACAAAATTTAAAAAATAGCTAAAAAAGGCTTTTAGGGGACCCATTGTATGTAGCTATCCTGTAAATCAATGCCAAACCCATAAAAGAGCCTTAAACCTGGCCATGTCATGACAATGTGATTGTTACAGGTCCCACAGCCTAAATGGTAGCTGAAAAAACAGGGGTAGGGAATGTCCAATATAGCCTCACAGCCAAATCAGTCATTGTGACACATAACGAGTTTTGATCTTTATGGGATACAGAAATTTTAAAACTTTTATGGCCCATCACGGTGTGTTTGGATCTCCAAGCAGAGCTGATCAGAAATAAAGTGCACAGTGCTAATGGGGGAGGATTCCACTAAACAGACCTACGACTGTCAGATAGTCCTTTTAAGTAAAAAAAAAAACAAACTGTTTAGCTAAAAAATTTTCAATAAAGCATGGAGTCGTAAGCCCTTGTTATCTTTTTCTTACGCCCATTCAGGAAGCACTATAGCAAAAAGCAAGTAGGTTATCTGTGCCAATGGGAAATGAGCCCACTATTTGAGTTCCCGCAAACCCCGGGGCACATAATTTTCACCCTATCGGGATTCATGAGGGTAACGCAACGTTTCGAGGAGATACCTCCCTTTTTAAGCATGTTGAGAAAGAGGGGGTGTCTCCCGAAATGTCGCGATGCATGCGCCACAGATGCCAGAACTCTGTTATCCTCATGAACCCTGTTAGGGTGAAAATTGTTCTTTGACTGCAATGGTCTGCCTCATAAGTTCCTGCTTATTTTGGCCGAACTCCCCAACAGATTTTTAACCGGACGCTTGATGTTGAGATCCATCAGGACATGAATTATAAGCATTATTCCCGGTCACCGCGCAAGTTTAATTCCTCCCTAAAATGTTTTGATTTTTACATTTTTTCGTAGAAAATAAAAAAGGTTTTACGTTTTTACAAGAGATTTGGAAAGGGTGGTTTAAACTATTTAAAGTGATATGAGATGGGTGGGGACTATCTATAACCCAAACCCAAGGGTAATATATATATTATATATTATATATATATAATATATATAAAAAATTAAAATAATATAATATATATAATGGGTGTTTTTTATACTAGAGCCGAAGGCTGTAAGGGGGTTGACTGGCTGATCATTCACGCCGGCAGGGGGTCAGTCTCAAGCTCTTGGGGGCTGGAGGGGTTTCCCTGTGGGGGAGAATCAGGAGGGGTTTGGGTGGGCCAGACAAATTCCAAGGAGGCCCAAATGTAAAGGAGGTAGTGGAATCCCCCTGAGGGGGTGTTTTATTTGATCAGGATTTTGGTTGTCTTGGGGCATAGTGGTTGGCTTTTTTGGTTCATCCTTAAAGGGGGTTTTGCCGGACGCAGCTACGTACCCTTACACACAGGAGTAAATATAAACAAATCATGCGAGTTATGAAGGCGGGGCAGGGCTGAAGGGGGGGGGTGAGAAAGGATGAGGAAAAGGGGAGTGTCTCAAAACTTAACTGAAATAAAAAACAGTACAACAGGGGATTCAAAATCGCAAACACACCCTAAGACTGCCTTTCTTCCCTGTCCCTTTAAAAGCTCATTCTTTTCCCCTGTCATCAGATAAAAAAGTTTTTCACGAAAAGCGCGGCCTGCAGCCCTCGGGCCCCTTTGGGATAATGTCAGGGGAATTTTCGGGTAACTGGGGGGGTTTAAAAAATGCTGAGCTCCAGGTCTTCATTTTTTTGTAATCACATATATTAAAAAAAGTGATTAAATACCCATTTTGGAGGTTCCCACCAACTTACTTTGTTGGCAAAACCCTTTTTGGGGGTAGTGGAGGGGTTTGGGTAATATAAAGGCAAGGTCAAAACAGAAGTGACCCCTTTACTGATACACATGCTGACAAAAATTTGAAAAAAAGTCACTAGGGTTAGCGCAAAAAATGCGAGGACCGTGTGAAATCGCCTGTTCTCCTGAAAAGTTACAGTTTTGAAAAAAAAAAGATAGGGGGTTAAAATTTGTAAAGACTGTTCAAGAGGGTTCTGGAACATTCAAGTAACAGTGCTATCTAAGTTAGTAACAAAATACAATATACTGTGTAGAAAGACAAAAGTAAATTTATTGTTTAAACCCATTTGGTCAAAAAAGGGGTTTTTTTTAAAAGAATGGCTTGTACCACTACTGGGGGGTGTTAAACCAGTCAAGTCACATTATTATGACCGGAGTAATATGCAGAGTAATCACCGTGTGTGGCAGAGACAAGTAGCTAGACGGGCTGGGACTGACTTAATAAGGTCCTCGTAGGTTTTTACAGGTATCTGGAGCCATGCTGACTGCATCCCACAGCTGGGCATTTCTAGTTGTTTCTGATACCACCATAAAAATAAAAGAAAATTCTGCAACTGGTGCAGTGACCCTTTTGACTTTTTTGGGAGCTCTGTACAGTGGGGGGACCCCACTACTAGGCCAGGGTACCCACATTTTCCACGTCGCTTTTTCACAATGGTGCATTTTTTGTGTTTTTTTGGGGAGATTATGTTTTTTTTTTGGTTATGGTTATATTTTGTTTTTTTGGTTTTTTGGAGGGTTTTGAAAAAAAGTTTGGGTTTGGGTTTTTTTTTTTTTAAAAATTGTGGGTATAAAAAAGGGTGTTTTAAGGGGTCGATAAATTTAAGAATAAAAATTATATTTTTTTTTGTTTTACTCCCTTTTACGAATAAAAACACTTTTACTCAAAAAGGAAAACATGTTTTTGCATTGCCATAGTCAGAGAGTCATAACTTTTTTTAATTAAACATGAAGGGAGAGGCATGGCCCACACATCCTCACACATATATATGAGGGTCGCTGTTGAAGTGGGCTTGACCGTTTGATCAAAAAGTTACTAAAAACCTCCTTTAAATTTTTTGAAAAATTTTTGCTGAAAACAAGATAACGTATAGTGGAGGTTTGCAGCCCCTCTCCCTCCATGTTTGAATATACATAACTTTTTTTATTTTTATGAAGCTGTGTAAGGGCTTGTTTTTGGCGGGATAAATTGACATTTTATTGGGGTAAAATTTTTTTGGGGTGGATAAGGCTTTTTTGATCTTTTTTTAAATTCCTTTTGGGAAGGCAAGGTGAAGAAAATACTGCAATCTTAGTTTTGTAGTATTTTTTGAAATTTTTAACTGGACTCCCTGTGCAGTATACGTGATAAGTTAGTTTTACTCTGTGGGTCTATTTGATTATTACCCAATTTATATAGTTTTTTTTTATGTTTAAGTACAAAAAAAAAGTTTGTTTTATTGTGTAAAACAATATTAATGCATCACTATCTTCTGATAGCCATAACTTTTTTTTTGTGTAAGTGCTTTTCTTTAAAGGATGAACTGTTTTAATTGGTATCACTTTGGCATTTCTATGAGTTTTTTTGTCGCTTTTTATTCCATTTTATGTGCTGCAGGATGAACAAAAATAGCAATTCTGTGGTTTTTTTTTTTCCGTTGTTCACCGCATGAAAATCAGCAGCCGCTTAGACTCCGCTCCACTCCTCCAGCTGTTACAGTGGTCTTGCGTTTGCATTATATAATACAGTTATGAATGCTGTATAAAAGTATTATAAGCGACTTGTTTGTTGATTTTATTTGGCACAATGTGAGCTTTTTGTGATAAAATTTTTAAAAAATACAAAATGCTCCGGCAAAATTTTTTGCTCCAATTTTATTTTCCACCTAGAAAAAATAGGAATTGTCCCCCACATTTTTCTGGCTTAACATGCTAAATAGGACTGTGGCAAAACATATCAGCAATAATGTTAGTTCTTTCCAGTCCCTCCAATGTCTAACATTTTTACTTTACCTTGCTCCCCCCATCATATTAATGCAGAAAAAACAATTTTAATCTCTTGCCACTGCAATCTTTTCCTAATGTATTCCCTGCGACTGCATTACATTATGCACTCCTTCCCTTCTTGGGTAAAATTTGCTTTGCACAAAAGGTTAACGGGGTGTTGTTTTATCAATCAAATATCCGTTAGAAAAAAAAAAAAGAAAAAACAGTGCTGCAGAGGAGGATCTGCTGCATAAATTACTTTATAACATTACATTGTGAAGCATGCTGTTTCCCTCAGCATAGTTATATGTTACATAGTTATACAATTGAAAAAAAACACGAAACCATCAATTTAAACCCAAAGGGGGGGGAAAAATGTGGGGGGGAGACCAAGGATTTAAGCCCGTCCCCCGCATGGGAAGCCCTGAAACCCAAAAGGCGGGAACCGATCTGCCCGGGTGAGCCCCCCGAGGGGGTACCAGCCAGGTCAGAATTTTACGGGTAGTACGAAAAATTTTCTTTAGTTTCGGGTAGTTACTAACCCTTTCTTGAAACTCCCAACTTTTCCCGCTGTGCCCAACTCCTTGGGGCGGCCTATTCCAAAGATTTACATTTCTTACAATAAAGAATGCTTTTCTCCTCTAGAGATTGAACCCTTTTTTTCTCTGCAAGGGGAATCCCCCCTTTCTTATGAAAAGGGGGATGATGTAGGGGGTTAATCTATCTTAAGTTTGGGAAAAACATCACTCCCCAAAAAATCCCCAATAAAACCCATCCGCCCCCTCCCACACTCCTCTAATCTCTCTCACCCCCTTGACCCGATGTAGAAAAAAATTTTCCAGGCTTCTCCTGTCTGCTCGCCCCCCCATGTTCTAGTGACCCCATTTTCCCCCCACCTTGTCCAGTCCATTTCTCCAGCTGCCTCCCCCACCTCACTACAATCTTCAACCCTTTTCTCTCCACTGGGATTTTTGCATCCTCCTTTAAACATCGTTTTTAACTCCCTTTAAAGAAAAAGCCCCCTCTACCCTTCCCGCCCCAACTACTGACCATTCTTAAATTGCCCCTTCTCTCCAAACGCCTGAACGCTTTGTCTACTCTGCCTACGCCGCCATCTCTCTGCTAACTCTCTTTTGACCCCTTGCACAGGTTTTTGCACCCTACACTCCTGGAACGCCTTAGTTAAAGCTCAAAAGACCCCTAACACAAAATCTCAGGGTAACTACTCTTGCTGCTTTTTCTGGATCCTCTGCAGCATTTTACACTGTTATCACCACCCCCTCCTCAAAGCTCGGGGCCTGTAAACCCGGCCCGCGCTTTTGGGGGTTTTTCAGACCGCCCCAGTGCCACCCTTTTTTCCTCCTCTTTTTTCCCCTTCCCCCTTCGTTGGGGTTTCCCCAGGGGTCCCTCTGGTCCTCTCCTCTTTTTTATTACACAGTCCCTTTGGCAAACCCTCAGCAGATTTGCTTTCAGTACCTCCATGCGATGACCCAACTTTACACCTCCTCCAAAAACATCCCCTCCCGCCAAAACCCGTGACGGGCTTCCCCTGTCTTGACAAATTTTCCCCTCTTATCTTTAAAAAGAAATCTCATAAACGAACTTCTAAAAATCCCCATCTCTAAACCAAATCCCCTGCTATTTCCTCTCCATTGTCACCACCTAATCCCCGGGGCAGGCCCCCTGCTGGGGTTTACTAGACTCAGATCGTACTTCACCCCATATATCCAATTTTCCCTTTCCCCCTCCCCTTTACCTGCACCCATGAACATCTTTAGACGTCCGTTTCCACTGTGGAAACAACTCAAACTCCATTGTTTCCTTACTTTTTCGTCTTTACTACTGAAATCGTACTTGTTGGGTTTCCCCTGTAAAATCTCCCCCTCTCCAAACTGTCTGAAAGCAGAGCCAGGCTTATCTTTTTTTCCAGCCGCTATAAGATGCTCTCCCCGTGTCAGTCACTGCATGGGGTGCCCCTCGGTAAAATACAACAAACTCTCACTCCCCCCATAAGGGCCCCCCACATGCTGCACCCCCCCAAAACTCCCCCATCTCCTTGTCACCACCCTACCCCCTCTTCCGCTCTGCTCTGACTAAGATTAACACCTCATCATCCGAACCCCCACCCACTCCAAGATTTTGCATTTCACCAGTTTTCTAGAACAGGGTACCCCTGTGACAGGGACACTCCAACCCTCCCAGTTTTTAAGGGGCCTGAAAAAAACATCTTCTTAGCAAGCCTACCAAAAACCCTAACTTTTTTCCCCCCAAATTTTGTACCATTCGTCACTTCCCCACTTTTGGGACCACAGGCATGACGTATATGATGTTTTTTTTGGGGGGCAGGGTTTATCCCTTTTTTTGGTGTACTATCCTATTTTTTGTAACTGGCTGGTCCATTGTAAAAACCCGCATTGTCACCCTTTCTTTCACCCCTAACCCAATAGATTGTAACTCTTGCACAGGGCCCAACCTCATGTCTTATTTGTCGTACTTTTTTTTCAATGAATGTCTTTTGTCCCATATTGTAAAGTGCGCAGAAAATTTTTTTCTATATATAAAAAAAGTTATTTTTATTTTTTATTATTTTTTTTTTTTTTAGGGAAACCGGTTCGGAAAAGGGGGTTTATGATCCGGGGGTTTTTTTCTGAATGCCAATTTTGGGTTGGGAAGGAATTTTTTCCCCCAAAAAATGTACAATCTTCTTCTACATCTGAGGGTTTTTCCTTTTCTGGGTCAACACTTTTGGCTGTAAAGCTGAACTGGGGTGGGCATTGTCTTCTTTTAGCCTTAAAACTATGTAATATCTTCTCCCATTCCATGTACAGACCTTCCACTCGGTTTATAACTGGAAAGTTTTCCCCCATTTCGCCCCCCACCCTTGAACAAAGCCCCACCCACCTAACAGGGGAAACCCTAACCCCCCAAGTTCCTTTTTAGAGGGACAGTACCTTTTTTTAAACCCCCGGTCCCTCTTTGCTCTATAAAATGTCCCCCTTTTTTTATTTTTGAAACAGATTTGCTCAATAAAAAGACTATCTTGCTTAAAAAGTATCTAAAATGCTTCCTACTGTTATTACATAAATTTAAAATTTTTATCATTGGTACAAGCGGCTGAAAAAAGTTTTTCCTTTTTGGTGTCTAAAAAGTTGGCATTATGTGTTTGGGGTGGTTTGGGCTGGGTTGATTGTCCCCTTCAATCCTAAATTGGGGGTATTTGAAAAAGTCCCAAAACCCAAAAGTGCTTTTCAGCAGTCAAAAGTTAAAACAATTAAAGGCATGTTTTCTTTAGAGATATAAGGGCAATTTTAATACGTTTTAGGGGTTAAAAGGGAAAAAAAAAAAGGAAAAAGTTTAAAATGTAAGCAAAATTGTCATAAAAGAAATGGACCAGAAAACAAAAACACAAGTTGTAGAGGCTCCTCTGCTATTAGCGTTTAGGATGAATTGGAACATAATTCTGAACCTAAAAAGTGAACCCCTGGCATGATGAAGTCAAAATTTTTTATCTCATTTCCCTTGGGGCCCGGTTCTAGAATGCCATTGGGTCAATTTGTTGTTTTTGACTGGACAGGAAGGTGCTAAAAGGGGGAAGCCCCAAAAATATTTTAAATTGGGTTTTCCCTTTAATTTACCTTTTTCGTGTAGTCTGGCATGTCCCTATCGGATAGACCGCAATCCATCTGTCCATCCTCTGACATATATTGTGTTGTTTCAGCACCGTCACAGGGACCAAAGACACCAAAAATGTTCCAAAAAAAAATGGGTTTATTTATTTTTTTAAAAAATCCAAAAAATAAACAGCTTTTTCAGTGGGTGCAAAATAAAAAAAGGGTCCTTTCTTCGGGATAAAAAGGTTAACAAAAAAACGGTGGCCTCACCAAATGTTTTTAAAGGGAGCAGCAAGGGGCACCCGCCCCTTGTTAGTAATCTGGACACAGCACAAAAAATCCAAGTTCACTTTCAGGCTTGGAACCACACCTAAACCATCCTGAATGTCCTGTTAAAAAAGGCCGGGGGGAACCTGGATTTATACTGGGGGGGTTTATCCCCCCAACCTGAGGGGGTCTTGTAAAAGTCGTCCCGGAATAAAACTGCTGAAAGTCCATACTAATCTTTAAATGTGTTAGCCAGGGGCATTGCTGTGGTCCTAAAGCATCCGGGGTCTGGGCTCTCTGTGCTCTGTTTTGCTCAATGGGTAATTCATACAAATTTTCACCTACACCTGAAATGAACATGTTTTTTACAAAAAAAAAACGCTCTTGTCACCTTTTCACATTTTACCGTAAACTGTCCATCACCTCACAATCACTGTACAAAGAAAATCCCCTTTTAAAAGAAATCCTTTTACATGATATGTTTTCCTAAATAACACTACGTTACCAAATAATACATCTACACCCCGCCCTTTTTTAGGTACCCTGTCCAACTGCTCGTTAACATTAATTTCAAAGCCAATCACATGGGGGCAACTCATGCATTTAGGCATGTAGACATGGTCAAGACAATCTCCCCGTTCAAACGAGCATCATATGGGGGAAAAAAGGGGATTTGAGTGCCCTTTTTAAAGTGGGATTTTGTTTGGGGCCAGAAAGGGGTTAGGTATTTTTAAAAAATGCTGCTTCTGGGTTTTCACGCACAACCTCTCTAGGTTTTTAAAGAATGGCCGAAAAAAAAAAAAACACCAGGGGCACCTGGGGGAAAAAACCTGTTATCCAAAGGGCAAAAGGGGAAATGGGGGAGACTGGTTCAGCTGATAAAAAGGGAACTGACTCAAATAGCCACCCTTCAACCCAAAGGAGGCAGAAACTCTCTGAACCACGTTGGCGAACTTTTTAGCAAAAGGGGTACAGCAGCAGAAACAAAAACCGGGGCCACTCCCTTTTCCAAAGAACAGGAAACTGAGGCCCAATTTGCCCAACCATCGAAATGGACAGTAAAAGATTGGAAAAATTTTCCTGGGCTAGAGTCTCGATTTCTGCTGCGACATTCGGGTGGTTAGGGTCAGAATTTGGCGTCAACAACATGAAAGCATGGATCCATCCTGCTTGTTTTCAACGTCAGGCTGGTGGTGGTGGTGTATGGTGTGGGGAATATTTTCTTGGCATCTTTGGGCCCTTGGTACCAATTGAGCATCGTGCAACACCTTGTTGAATCTATGCCACGAAGAATTGAGGCAGTTCTGAAGGCAAAAGGGGGTCCAACCCGTTACTAGCATGGTGTACCTAATAAAGTGGCCGGTGAGTGTATACATAAAGCAAATATAACATTTTATGATTGTACTAAAAAAAATCCTACAATATCAAGACCCAATAATATTATTACTTAAGAACCAGAGAATATTGCCAGACCATGAACAAATACGACCACTGGCAGAAAAGCCCATGCCCACTCAAGGGTCAATGGCCTGGCTTGGGGTGTATTCGTGACATTGCATTCCCCCTCAGGGTATGCAAGGTCATCTGGATACGGTTTCACAGTTAACCCCTGTTCACACGGGCACAGCAAGACACAGGGAATGCAAGAGGATACCCTAGGCCGGAAAATAGGACAGAGCCAAGCAAGTGGCACCATCAGAACTGGATGGGCTTAAGCTACAACCAAGTATCAAACACCAGGTCACTCCTCTGCTCCTGGTACTAGTTGTCCATTTCTCCCTGTCTGTCAGTGCTACAAATGCGGAAGGGACACCTATGCATGTGGGACATTTTATATTTAAAAATATGAAACTGGGATGTGCCTGTGACATACGGTTATTCCATAATTCCTTATGAAACTTCAGCACTGGCTGTCTGCTACATTTCTTTGATGCTTGGTGTCTGGGCGCACATACCTACCTTGGCATTGGCCAAGGTGCTAACGAAATTAAATGAGGAATCCATTGAGGCTCAGACTCCCTGCTGGGTAAGCTTCCTATGGATGGAGCATATGTTTGATTGAGTGCTTCCTCAATGACATTGTTGGCAATGGGAGAACTTGGGAGGTATCCTGCAATCTGCAATAACTGAGTGAATTTGTGAAAAGCTGGGGGGTGACATTGGCTCTTCAGACTGTATATTACTATACTACCCCCATACAGTGACCATATAGTGGAAGGTACCAGTGTACACAGGCCCTGCGGACATATGTTTCCCCCATACAGTAACCATATAGTGGTAACTACCAGTGTACACAGGCTCTGCAGATTGTATATTACCCCTATACAGTGACCATATAGTGGTAGATACCAGTTGTACACAGGCTCTGAAGAAATAAGTGATTACAGTGCAGTTACATAAAGTGACAATTGGGTGATGTCTTTTCTGATGAGTCGTTCTCTTTTTCTTCTCCATCCAGTCCAGATCGCCATGATGACTTCTCCCAGCCGTGACTTTTCTATGCAGAATTTAGCACCTAAATATTTTTGAATCCTTCCTTTATCAGCACCTATACACCTACCTACTGGAGAGAGGGGGAGGGGGTTATATACCTTCCTAACTAATGTGGGCCTATATAGGAGCAATGGGTGATGCCCCATTCCAATAGTAACCCACTTTCCTATGATATGAAAGCTGGATGTCTACTGTGGGGGAGTGGAGTCACCCATCATTCCTATATAGGCCCACATTCTTTAGGGCCTATATAGGTATATAGCTGTGCTCAGTAGGCAGGTAGCTACATAATAGCTACATAGTTGTCCTCAGTAGGTAGTTATATATGGCCCCCTGTAAGTGGTTTATATAGTCCCCCACAGAAGAGATAGGTAAAGTATGCAAGTAGGAACACAGGGATCCGTGTAGGTAGGTATATAGCCACTTTTAGTAGCTAGGAAGGGATAAGGGGCCCTCCAGTAGCTAGGTAAATAGGTCACTTTGGTAGGTAGGTATATAGGTAGACAGGTATTTAGAGAGGTAGGTATATATACTATCCCGGTAAGTTGGTATATAGGGTCCCCCAGTAGGTTGGTAAGTGTAAAGCGTCCCTTAGAAGGTTGGTAGGTATATTGGTCCCCCAGTAAATTGGTAGTTTTATAGGGCCTCCTAATATGTAAGTAGGTATATAGGTTCCCCTAGTAGGTTGGTAGTTATATAGGGCGTCTCAGTATGTAGGTAGTTATGTGTCCCCCCCAGTAGGTTGGTAGTTATATGGGGCCCGCAGTAGGTTGGTAAATATATATCATCGCAGTAGGTTATAGGTATTTAGGGCTCCCTAGTATGTAGCTAGGTATATATGTCCACCCAGTAGGCTATATGTCTCCCCAGTATCTATATACTATATATGACCCAAGTAGGTTATACGGCCCCCCAGTATGTTGGTTATAGGGCTCCCCAGTATTTATATATTATATATTGCCCCCCAGTAGGTTATAGGGCCCCAAATATCTATATACTATATATGCCCCCAGTATGTAGGTTATAGGGCCCTCAGTAGGCAGTTATAGAAGTTATATGTCCCCCAAGATGTAGGTTTTAGGGTCCCTAGTACGTTTATCAGTTATATGTCCTCTAGTATGTAGGTTTTAGAGCCCCCAGTCGGTAGTTATAGAAGTTATATGTCCCTCAGTATGTAGGTAATAGAGCCCCCGATGTGTGTGTGTGTGTGTGTGTGTGTGGTGTGTGTATATATATTATATTATATATATATATATATATACATACACACACATACACCGGTAACTCTATTACCTACATACTGAGGGACATATAACTTCTATAACTACCGACTGGGGGCCCTCTAACCTACAATCTGGAGGACATAAAACTGATAAACGTACTAGGGGCACTGTAAACTACATATACATGTGTGTGTGTGCATATATATATATATATATATATAATATATATATATATATATATATACCCCCAGTATATACAGTTGCGCTTAAAAGTTTACATACCCTGGCAGCGTTTTTGCTTTCTTAGCCTTTTTTCAGAGAATATGAATGATAACATAAATACTTTTTTTTCCCACTCGTGGTTAGTGGTTGGGTCAATACCTGACGGTGAGTAGAAATTGTTCTCAAACTGTAAGAAATTCCCTGTATTATATATATATATATATATATTATATATATATATATATATATATATATTATATATATATATATATATATATATATATAAAATATATATTCATATAAATATCATAAATATGTATCTATACAATCACCCTCTCACTGGGTTAGATTCGAAAGGTTAGGTGCAATAAAATGAGAGACACGAGTAAATGTATAAAAATGTATATGTATAGCATATTAAATTGATTTATGGTTATTATTAACCCCTTCACGACCCTGGCCGTATCCATACGTCCAGGTCGTTTGGGGGTTCACGCACCTGGACGTATGGATACGTCCTGAGGATCGCGCGAACTCTAAGGCAGAGTTCGCGCGATCGGCGCGGGGTGTCAGCTGTATATTACAGCTGACATCCCGCAGCGTCGGCCCCGACCCCGGATCGCTGCGGGGGGGGGGGGGGGGGGTTAACCCCATAATAATCGCGACGATCGGGTCGCAAAAATTAAGAGAGACGCCGGAGGGGAACGCGCCACCTGCGGCTATGTCGGCGGCAGCAGCGCACGGATCGGACGATCCGTGCAGCTCCTGCCTCCTTACAGACACCACGGGGGGCAGAGAACTGCTTTCCGGGTTGTCTATGACGTCACGACGCCCGGCCGTGCCCTGTGGGCACGCCCCGGCATCGTGACTGACAGTTGTCATAGGAACCAGTCATAGCAACAAGCTATGTACTGATTCCTATTGAATGAGAGATCTAAAGATCTCTCATTCAAATCCCCCCCTGGGGAAAAGTAAAAAAATAACGTGAAAAAGTGAAAAAAAAGTAAAAAAAGTGAAAAACATGTAAAACACAAACACAAAAATAAAATAAAATACGTACACCGCCCTTTTCCCCTTTACAAACGCCAATCGCCCCAAAAATGATCAAAAAATAAATAAAGTACCCATATTTGGTATTGCCGCGTGCGTAACGACCTGCCCTATAAATCTGTCATGTTAATTAACCCGTACGGTGAACGCCGTAAAAAAAAACCTAAAAAAAACAATCACAGAATTAAGATTATTGTTCATCCCGCAGCACATAAAATGGAATAAAAATCGATCAAAAACTCCTATAAACGCCAAAGTTGTACCAATTAAAACGTCAGTTCATCCCGCAAAAAAAAAGTCCTCATACAGCTCTGTATACGGAAAAATAGAAAATGTATAGCTCTCAGAAGATAGCGATGCATAAATATTGTTTTACACACTAAAAACACTTTTCTTTTTTTTTTAAAGTGCTTCAGCTTAAAAAAAAACTATTTAAATGGGGTATGTCCATAATGGTAGCGTCCCTAAGTGGAAAGCAAACTTATAACGGATACTGCATGGTGAGCCCTGTTAAAAATAAAAATAAAAAACACTACTAGGATTGCAGTATTTTCTTCACCCTGGCCTCCAAAAAATGGATTTAAAAGCGATCAAAAAGCCTTGTCCCCCCAAAAATGATACTAATAAAAACGTCAACTCATCTTGCAAAAAACAAGTCCCTACACAGCTCCAAGCACAGAAAAATTTAAAAGTTATGGCTCTCGGACTATGGCGATGCAAAAAACGTATTTTCCTGGTTGAATAAAAGTGTTTTTATTGTATAAAAGCAGTAAAACATAAAAAAATATACAAATTGGATATCGGTGTAATCGTATTGACCTGCTGAGTAAAGCTACCATGTCATATATACCGTACAGTGACCGCTATAAAAATAAAAATAAAAAACACTACCAAGATTGCTGTATTTTGTTCAAAACATCTCACAAAAACCTTAATAAAAAGTGAACAACATGCATCATATGCACCGCATAATGGGTACCAATAAAAACAACAACTCATTCCGCAAAAACAAGCCCATACACAGCTCTGCACACAGCAAAATAAAAAAGTTATGGCTGTCAGAATAGGACAACATAAAAACGCAATTTTTTATAGACATATTTCTACTGTGTAAATGTAATAAAACAGAAAAAACTATATAAAATCTATATCATTGTAATTGTACCGACCCCCATAGTAAAGTTATCACATCATTTACACTGCACGGCGAATGCTGTAAAATTGAAACTCAAAAAACAATGACCGAACTGCCTTTTTCCCCCCCATTTTCATTGCCCAATGCTAAAAAAAACTATGGAACACCTGTGTGCCTAAAATGCAGAATACATCCCTAGATGAGATCCCTGAGGGGTGTTGAATCTAAAATGGGGCGACTTCTGGAAGGTTTCGCCTGTTCTGCTACTTTGGGGTCTTTGCAAATGCGACATGGCCCCACCAAAATCTGCGTTCCAAAAGCCAAATAGCGCTCCCTCCTTTATACGCCCTGCTATGCGCCCAAACAGCAGTTTACACCCACATGAGGGTATGCCGAACTTGGAAGAAATTGCTTAACAAAGTTTTAGGGTTCTTTTTTCCAGGATTCCTTGTATAATATGAAACATTTTAAGCTAAAATTGCAAATACTATTGGAAAAAAATGTTTTTTAATTTTCACAGCCTTATGCTAAAAAAAATTTGTGAATCACATGTGGGGTCTATATACTCAATGCACCCCTATATACACTCACCGGCCACTTTATTAGGTACACCATGCTAGTAACGGGTTGGACCCCCTTTTGCCTTCAGAACTGCCTCAATTCTTCGTGGCATAGATTCAACAAGGTGTTGCAACGATGCTCAATTTGGTACCAAGGGGCCCAAAGAGTGCCAAGAAAATATTCCCCACACCATGACACCACCACCACCAGCCTGAACCGTTGATACAAGGCAGGATGGATCCATGCTTTCATGTTGTTGACGCCAAATTCTGACCCTACCATCCAAATGTCGCAGCAGAAATCGAGACTCATCAGACCAGGCAACGTTTTTCCAATCTTCTACTGTCCAATTTCGATGAGTGGGCAAATTGGAGACCTCAGTTTCCTGTTCTTAGCTGAAAGGAGTGGCACCCGGTGTGTCTTCAGCTGCTGTAGACCATCTGCCTCAAAGTTCGCCATACTGTGCGTTCAGAGATGCTCTTCTGCCTACCTTGGTTGTAACGGGTGGCTATTTGAGTCACTGTTGCCTTTCTATCAGCTCGAACCAGTCTGCCCATTCTCCTTTGACCTCTGGCATCAACAAGGCATTTCCGCCCACAGGACTGCCGCTCATTGGATGTTTTTTCTTTTTCGGACCATTCTCTATAAACCCTAGAGATGGTTGTGCGTGAAAATCCCAGGAGATCAGCAGTTTCTGAAATACTCAGACCAGCCCTTCTGGCACCAACAACCATGCCACGTTCAAAGGCACTCAATCACCTTTCTTCCCCATACTGATGCTCGGTTTGAACTGCAGGAGATTGTCTTGACCATGTCTACATGCCTAAATGCACTGAGTTGCCACCATGTGATTGGCTGATTAGAAATTAAGTGTTAACGAGCAGTTGGACAGATGTACCTAATAAAGTGGCCGGTGAGTGTATATTTATTAAGGGGTGTAGTTTCCAATATGCAGTCTATTTAGGGGTGTTTATTAAGTTTTAGCACCTTAGGGTGTCCCCAAACCTGAAATGGCGCCTAAATAAAATCGTATTGAAAATGAGACCCCAGAGTATAGTAGGTGCTCCTCCTATTCTGGGGCTTATGGTTGAGCCAAATAATGCACTAGGGCCACATATGGCATATCTCTAAAAACGGCAGACCTGGGAGAATTGATATTAAGTTGCATTTACCTAGTCACATTTACTGTATTCCAGTGAATAATGGATAAATATTGAAAATCTGCAAAAAAAGTGAAATTTTGAAATTTCACCTCCACTTTGCTTTAATTTCTGTGAAATATCTAAAGGGTTATCAAACTTCCTAAATAGTGTTGTAAATACGTTAAGGGGTCTAGTTTCTCAGATGGTGTCACTTATGGGGGTATCTAACATGCAGGCCCCTCAAAGCCATGTCAGAACTGGAGTGGTCCCTAAAAAAATGTATATTGCAAATTTTCTTGAAAATGTGAGAAATTACTACTAAATTTCTAAGCCCCCTAATGTCGTAAAAAAAAAAAGACATTTAAAAAATGATGCCAAAAATATAGTGGACATATGGTAGATGCTAGTTATAAACTATTTTGTGGGGAATAATTATATGTCTTGCACACAGAAATTTTGCAACTTTCAAAATCTCTAATTTTTTCAAAATTTTCATGAAATTTTGATATTTTTCACAAACAAACAAGGATTGTATGGATAAAAATTTCTTACTAACTTAAAGCACAATGTGTCACGAGAAAACAATCTCTGAATCACATGGATAGGTGAAAGTGTCAAAAAGTTATTCTCACATAAAGTGACATATGCCAGATTTCAAAAATAGGGCTGTGTCAGGAAGGCCACAACTGGCTGGGTCCTTAAGGGGTTAAATGATATGGAGATATACAGGAACAAAAAGAAAGGAACAACCAGTGTTACATAAACTCTACACAACCAATTACTAATAGCAGTTACAAATCATATAACATATAACAAAATACAGTGTTATATTACCATCCAGCCCTTCACCCATGTGCAGTGCAGAGCCATGTGCCCCATGTGTCTGTTGGCTTCTTCCCCAAGAGCCCAAGAAAGCTTGTCCAACCGTTTGCCGGTGTGTTTTATAGCCCATACCTGCCCCCATCTTAAGACCATACCTGCCCCCATTTACCCATGAGGCCTCGGGACCTTTCGTGTTGCATCCCCCCATTCATCTAGAAGACAGGTTCTTATCAGTCAGATTTACAATGCTATGGCATGCGGGCAGAGGCAGATACCTTTTGTTCTTTAAATTAGCACCTGAATAAGATGTGTGGTCTTCCAAGATGTTCCCATGAGAAACCAGTATTTTCCCACAAGTGAAATAGCTCCTATTTATCAAATCGAAGTAAACCATATCATATGTCTTCCAATATGTAAAAATCCGTATTTCTTACAAAACTGAAGGTTTTTATAATCAAGCAAAAGATCTCCAAAGTAGGTTTTTGAAGAGGGGAAACTCTATCAATGTATTATAATCTGCATTTAATCATGCGTTAGCATCAAATAGGATTAATTTGTTGGTACCCAGAGGTAGACAGGAAGAAGAGTCTAGTGGGAAGTTCAGGATCATTGGAACATATCACAATATGTTGTTGGAGATTATAAGAGTGTTGAGAAAGCACTGGGGTGTTCTTCAGTGTGACCCAGTTCTGAAGGAAGTCCTGGCTGAGCGCCCTCTGGTGACATATAGACGGGGACGATCTATAAGGGATGGTATAGTCAATAGCCACTATACCCCCCCCCCCCTAAAAGATCTGGAACGTGGCCCGATAGGAAGCCAACAGGAATGTTCAAGTGTGGAAAATGTGTGTATTGTTCCTTTGTGGCACACACAAAAAGCTTTAATAGCACGGTTACGGGAAATTAATTCATGACTTTCTAAATTGTGACTCTGAAGGGGTGGTATATCTGATTATCTGTGAATGTGGCCTCCAATATGTAGGAAAGACGGTCAGGACCATTAAAGTAAGATTTGGGGAACATTTAGGGGACATCAGGAATCACCGTGACACCCTGTTGGCACATCATATCTGGTCACAACACGCAGGTGTTTTTTTGGGCATTACATTTTTGGTAATTGAAAAGATCTGTCAATCCCCAAGAAAGGGGGATCTTGACAAAAAATTATTAAGAAAAGAAACGGAATGGATGTTCAGATTAGAAACGGTCTATCCAAAGGGTCTCAATGAGATACTTTATTTTGGGTGTTTTGTATAATATACCCCTAAGTCTGATGTTGGTACACGTTATTCTCCTTGGGTTATCGGAACAAAATGTTCCCTGCCCTACATAATGTAATTGGGATTTATTCATATGTTATCATGTAATCTGTAAGTATCTGATAGAATGTCATTATTAGTTTGTAAGTGTCTCTTCCTTTCTTTTTTGTGTATATTTACTTTGTATTTTGTTAGTGTATCTGTGGAATATTTTTTTTAGAGGTATTATGTAGTATAGTGAGACCATATTACTTAACTATTCTACTACAGCTTCCTATGCAGGCTCCCCTGTACAGACACACTTGGATTACTTTAGCTGAAATAGTTTTGCATTGAGGTACGCTATATTGTGAGTTATCGCCTCCCTGCGCAGGCACTGGTGTATTATTGAAGCCGAGTTGCGTAAGGTGTTTGGAATCGTAGTGCGCAGTAGCAGAAGTGACATGATGCGGCATGGGACTCACGCATGCGCATTGCGCCTGTATACATGCCGCGGGAAGCTGGAGCATGCAGGTAAGCTGTGATTGGTGTTTAGTAAGAAAGGAGGAATTTGTTATTTACTATTTAAGGGATGCGGTCTCTCGGTACTACCTATGCTGCATTTATCGTGGTCTATCATGACGGGAAGTTACTCTATTTAGGGTTCTCCTCATTCTGTGCTGTATGTATGTGCCATAAAAGAAGATCCCCTGAGGAACACCTGTACATCAGAGCGGGGACACGCGTCGGGATACATGGGCTATGGTCCTGTCATATAAGGGACTTAATATGAGCAGCTAAGTATTTTTGTTTATTAATAATTATCTGTGCATTCCTCTTCTTATTCTCTATTCTTATTTAAGAATAGGTTGACCTAGGGTAAGCCTCCGATAGATGGGGCCGTCCCTTTTGGGACGATCACTCCATCTTTAAGAGTAGGTGGTATTGTAGGGTTGTCTAAGGGATTTGAACTTGGAATTTTTGGATTCTCTCTTTCTTTTTTTTTTCTTATTCAAAAAGGATTTTATTGAACCAAAATTAAGCACATAGAAAGAAGGAGGGAACTACATATAATGGGCATGCTTATAAATCTACCAGATTATAACACAGACACCTTATGCATGTCAATATACAAAAGGA
>JAODAL010018524.1:0-74506 GCA_025379985.1 Phyllomedusa bahiana
GGGCAAGGGTTATCACGTCGGAGAAGAGGAGTCGCTTCGCGTCGGGAGGGGGCGCACCCAGAAAGGGGGTTTGTGTGGCCGTGAGTAGCAGGATAGCAGCAGTGTGAGGGGGGGAGCCAAGCGGCCAGGGGTAAAAAAACCACTTCGCAGGCCCAAAAGTAGCGGACAGGGGCTCAGGAGGCAGGGCGGCAGTAGTCAAGGCGGGCATTGAGGGTTTTAAAAAGATACTCGGCGGTGTGGCAGTTCTTTGTTTAAGACCCCGGGGAGCCGAATTGGGTATAAGTGAATCTATGGGCAAAAAAGTGAAGCATGGCCAGGGAACTAACGTTGGCCCCCGGCCCTCCGGTCAACACTTGCAGCGTCACCATGGTGGCCTGGGAGAACGTGGCTCAGATGTGGTGGTCCATCCCCCCGGCTTCAACGCGCAGAGCGCCCAGTGGCACGCTGCCTTGCGCCAGTCAGGCTCCCCACCTCTGCAGAAGGGAGCTGTTTCATTCCTGGCCCAGATGCTCCTGCTCCTCGTCTCAGGGGCCCCAGCAGTCGTTCGCGAAGCGTTTGCAAAGGACCGTATGGTCCAACCACCCAAAAGGTGAGAAGTGCCCATGTCCTGTCCAAGTTGTTGGTACTGCAGTCCCCCCCTTTCCAAATGGTGGTCTGCACCGTTCAGAGAACAAAAGGCTTGTGCCAAAGCGAGATGGAGATTTTAAAAGCCTAATTTTTTTTCCCAAAAAGGCGTACGCATTTAAATATGTAAAAATTTTAAGGGCCAGCCCTTGAGCTTATGGGGTTTGTTCAAGGGGGGAAATGTATAGGTCGGGGCCCTATTTTCCCTTTAGGCCACTGGTAATGTGCTTCCTGCCCAGGGACCCAAAAACCAAAAATTGGAAGGAGAGCCGCTTTTCCCCCAGTTGTCAACTGGGCCCTGCGAATTTGTTCCCCCCCACCCCACCACCCTCATCTCAGTCCCCCAAAATATGCTCCATATACCCCATGTGTTGGGACGGGGGTGTCACGCAGTTCTCACCTGGCTTGCCCCGGCAAATGAAGTCACAAGGGGCGGAACTGCTCCGCGTCTTGCAGCAAGAAATCGATGTGGGCTTTCTCCGCCCAACTGCAAATAGGGACCATGGTGACGGACAATGGGAGTAACATGGTGCCCACGCTGCCCCGAGGAGGGATGGTCCAGGGCCCCCTGCATGGGCATGTTTTAAATTTGGGGTTGTGAAAAGGTTCCTGAAGTTTTCCCCCGATCTTCAGAGATTTGTGCATGTCTTCATCCTTTCCTACAAAGCCGGGAAACCCCCTCCTCGGTTGCAGTGGCAAAACGGCCCCCCCCAAAAACCCACTCTGATATGCGATGTTTCCACCCGTTGGAATTCCGCTGCCATGTTGGACCGACTGTAGAACAGGAAAGGCCCATTACGATTTTTGATGATCCAGGCGGAAGGGTCTCCCCTGTGAAACTTTGATGTCGCCGTGGCGTCATGCGTGAACCTGGTTTTTTGAGGCCATTCGAGGGGGCCCGTTATTTGTCAGTCGCCAGGACTATGGTGAATAATGTCATTCCACTGCTTCATGTCTGGAACAGATGTGAAAAATCTGTTGGGGAAAGGGGATGGGGGGACTGGGACTACATCTCGCAGCACATGGTTGGTGGGGCGGGAAAATGGAGGAGGAGGCATTGGAGCAGAAGCATTGTTGGTGAAAATGGTGGATTTTCTACCAGGGGGACAAGAGAGGAGGGAGGAGAAGCTGGAGGAGGTGATGGAGAGGGGAAAGGGTGGCAGTATTCAGTGGGGATGGGGGGGGAGCCCTGGAGCACTTGTGCAGATGGCCCGCAGAATGCTGATTTGCCTTTGGTAGTGACAGCCGTAGTCAGCACCCGGAGGGGGATTTATGGTTCCCCTTTTCCCCCTCGCTACCGGTCCAAAATGGGACCTTTTTCCCAGCTTTGAGGGGGGGAAAAAATTAAATACTATAGGGAAATCCTCCCTGTCAGTTGGCATCCCTATGTGCGGATCGCCCCTCCTTGACGGTCTGACCGGGGGGTTCTTCGCGCTCAGTATACGCCCGGCGGGGGGGAAGGTGGGGGGGTAGGAGCAGCCAGCTCCTCGCAGAACCAAAGTTGGAGTCACTGATGAGCCGCTTCCTTCACCCGCCTAGTGGGAGGGCAGCCCCAGCAGCGGGGACCTGGGCAGACCCTAAAAACCAACAGGTGGTGGCCTATTGGACAGCACTCGCCCCCCCAGTTAAAGATCCGCTGGACTACTGGGCAGCAAATGGTGGTGGCCGAAAACTTCCGGTTTGCAGTGGAGAAGCTGTCCTCCCCGGCCGTAGTGTGGGCATCAGAGCGGGTGTTTAGTGCGGGGGGGGCCATCGTTACCCAAGGAGAACCCGCTTGTCCTTGGGAAATGGGGAAACGACTGACCTTTGTAAAGTGATCAGGCGTGGATGGGCCCAGGTTTTCCCCACACCAATCCCTTAGGGTCAGACTCATCAGCCATGACGCCTCACCCAAACGTGAAAAATGAGTCGGGGTTCAAAACTGCCTCACCCCCACTATTTGATCCGCCCCCCGCTGATGCCACAATTTCGACAGTTTTCCATCGCCCCCAACCCTCTTTACCAGGGACTGGTATTTCCCCCACCCACCACTGCATTTTGCCCCTTTATGACCTCATGGTGGTGTTGTGGTGCGGACACCCACTGTGTCATTTTGCCACTTTCTGACCCCATGCTGTTGCTCCCGCCGCCGTCTCCCCACCTTGTCATTGTGTCATCTGTGGCCTACTCTAGTTTTTTCCACCTGAGAAAGTCATTGGCCACTGTCTGACTCTGCTTCTGCTGCCCTACCTACACCCCTGTGTATTGTGCATGTCTGACCTTGCTGCTGCTGTGGTGCTGCCGGACCTACACACTCGTCATTTTGCCACTGTCTGACCTCATGCTTTCTGCTGCCGTGACCTCCACACGTGTATTTTTGCCCCTCTGGGCCGCTCCAGTTTTTGCCACCTCCAGATTTTCATTTTACTGCCCGACCCCCATGTGCTGCGGGCCTTTCCCTCCACACTGTGTATTGGCCCCTCTCTGACCCCTTTCTGCTGTGCTGTGACCCCCACTCTCTGTCATTGTGCCACTCTGTGGCCTATTACTGTTTTGCCCCTCCAGAATGTATTGTGCCACTGTCTGACCTCATGCTGCTGCCGCCGTCATCCCACTTTGTCATTTTGCCATTCTGTGGGCCCACTATGTTTTTGCCACCTCCGAATTATTGTACACTCTCTGACCTCTGTGCTGCCGCCCTCACCTCCCCTCTTGTCATTTTGCACTCTGTGGCCTACTCCAGTTTTTGCCACCCCCAGAATGTATTGGCCATGTCTGACCCCATGCTGCTGCCACCGTACCTCACTCTCTGTCATTGTGCCCCTCTGTGGCCCATACTGTTTTTCAACCTCCGAAGTCATTTGTGCCACGTCTGACCTCTGCGCTGTGCTGTGCCCATCACTGTGTCATTGTGATGTCTGCCTCTGCTGTGTGTGACTGCTCCATGACCTACAACTTGTCTTGTGCCACTGTCTGCCTCATGCTGCTGCTGCCCGGGCCCCCACACTGTGTCATTGTGCCACTCTGTGGCCTGCTCCCTTTTTTTGCCACCTCCAAAAATTCATTGTGCCATGCCTGCCCTCATGCTGCTGCTGCTGTGCCCCTCCACACTGTTTTCATTGTGCCACTCTTTTGACCTCTTGTGTTGCTTTGTGACCCCCACTTCTGTCATTGTCCCAACTCTGTGGCCAAATACGTTTTGCCCCTCCAGAATGTCATTGTGCCCTCTCTGCCTCTTTGCTGCTGCTGCCATGCCCTACACACTGTTTTTCATTGTGCCCCGGGTCTGACCTCAGGGTGCTGCTGGGGGCTGCTGCCATGCCCTAACACTCTGTCATTGTGCCACTTTTCTGCCCTCTTTGCTTGTTTGCTGGGGCCGCTGCCGTAACCTACCCCACTGTGTCATTGTCCCAATTTCCTGTGGTACCCCTGTTTTTCCACCCCGAATGTCATTGTCCCCAAACTCTTTGACCCCCATGTGCTGCCCCCGCCCACCCCCCACTCTCTTTTCATTGTGCCACTCTGTGGCCTACCCCGGGTTTTTGGGCCACCTCCAGAATGTCATTGTGCCACTGTTTTAAACCTCAGCTTTTTGCTCCCCTTCCTACACACTGTTTTTCTTGTGCCACTTTTTGACCTCATGCTGCTGCGTGGCTGCTGCCGTGCCCTACCCCACTCTGTCATTGTGCCACTGTTGACCTCATGCGGGCTGCTGCCGTGACCCCCCCACTGTGTCATTGGGGCCACTCTGGGGGCCTTTGCTCCAGTTTTTGCCACCTCCAAAATTGTCTTTGGTCCCACTGCCTGACCTCAGGGCTTGGTTTGTGCCTTTGCCCTAAACACTGTGTAGGGGTGCCACTCTCGGGGCCCTTCTTGCTGGGGCGTTGCCTCCATCTTTTGTCTTTGTGCCACTTTTGTGGCCTATTACTGTTTTGCCCCCTCCAGAATGCATTGTCCCACTGTAGCCCTCATGCTGCTGCCGCCGTAAATTCCACTCTCTGTCATTGGGCCATTTTGGGGCCCTTTATACTTTTTTTCCCACCCCCCAGGAATGTCTTTGAAACCCACCCTCTGACCTCATGTTGCTGCCCCCGTCACCCCCAAATTCTTTTTCATTTGGGGCCACTCTGGGGGCCTCCCTCCGGTTTTTGCCCCCTCCGAATGTCATTGTCCCAATGTCTAAACCTCATGCTGCTGCCCCCGGTCACCTCCACTCTCTGTCATTGTGCCCCTGGGGCCCTTTGACCCTTTTTTTGCCCCCTCCGGGATATGTCTTTGTGCACTCCCTTGCCCCCATGTGCTGCTTTTGTCCCCTCCACACTGTGTCTTTTGTCCCCAACTCTCTGACCTCTGCTTGTTGTCTGTGCCCTTTCCACTCTTTTGTCTTTGTCCCAATCTGTGGCCTACTACTTTTTTTGCCACCCCCCAGAATGTATTGTCCCACTCTCTAACCTCAGGGCGCTGCTGCCATGGACCTACCCCACTGTGTCATGGTGCCACTGTTGAACCCAGCTGCGGCTTGTGGGGGCTGCCCTTGACCTTTACCACTTGTCATTGTGCCCTGTCTGCCCTCATGCTGTGCTTTTGGCTGCTGCCGAAACCCTTTACCCACGGTGTCATTGTCCCACTCTGGGGACATACTTTTTTTTTCCCACCCCAAAATTTGTCTTTTGTGCCCCCGCTCTGACCTCTGCTGCTGGGGCTGCCGCCGTCATTCCCCCCACTCTGTCACTGATGTTGCACCCTGAGTCCCCCCAAGCTTTTTTTTTTCCGCGGGTCGCTGCCGGGTTTATCGGGTTTTATTTTTCCCCTTCGTTTTTTGGTCAGTTTTGCCCTAAAAAGGTCCCCGGGGAAATTTTTGTCGGCGGCAGTCACCCTGCGGGGCCCATACTAAAACACAACATTTATGAAGCCCAAAAACCAAGCCCCCTCTGAATTTTTAAGTTGGCAAAACGTTCTACAGCCCCCTAAAAGGCTCTGTGCAGCCGGGAAAAATAGCTTTTTTTTAAACGTGATTCGCCCCAAATTTAATTCGGACCAAAATTTTATTTTTGTGGGGAAAATTGGCAAAAGTGAACCAAACGGAATTTTTGGGGAATTCGCCTTCTCTAGTCATTATCTGTAAAAATAAATTTTCTCAACTTTTTTAAAGCCACTTGTAGTTTTCTCTTTGTCTCTCCATTTTAATTTTTTTTAATCTATAAACATAGGGACAAAGTGTCCAAATTTTCCTCCCCCTTAGTCGGGTTCCAAAAGGGAGGAAAGTCAACAGCATCAAATGTATTCCTTTGTTAGACACTTAAAGGGGTTGTCTGTTTCATCATTTGGCAGCCTTTTTTATCGGGGTGGTAAGGAGGTTTTATAAAAAGGGGGGGAGGGGCGTGTTTCTCCTCCCCGCAGGGAGTATCTTCTTTTCCTGCAGACACGCCCCCAAAATGTGCACGTGAGAATTCATTCTGTGGGGAGAGGGGGTGGGGGGGGGGGGAGAGATTTCCCAAATGCGGAGATAAGGAAAATTCCCTTGGGGAAATGAAAAGAAAAATTTTTCGCTTTCTAAAATTTTCTCTGTAATTTTGAATTTTGGGATTTGGAAAATTCAGGATTCTGGGGAGATGGGTGATTTTTTTTTTTCCTCTCTCACACCAGCACTATATCCTGCGATTTTTTAGACCTCTGCCCCTTTTCAGGGTTGCGAAAAAACTAATTTCGCTTTTTCTGTTTGTGTTTAAAAATTTGGGGGAATACAAAAGATCTCCTCTCTGCTGCGGACCTCTGATCGCTGTCCCGTGAAAAGCGCAAAACCCCCGAAAGCCTACGTTTAAAAAATACCCCCGGGTTGCTGTCAAATGAAAAGCGCCCCAAAACCCCTAACCCCCCCCCTACGTCGAAACTACCACTGATTGCGTCAGTGAAAAGCGCAAAACCCCCCCGCATTTTGTCGAAACTAAACCCCGATTGCTTGTCAGTGAAAAGTGCAAACCCCCGCACGATGCGTCGAAACTACCATGATTGCTGTCAGTGAACCCCGCAAACCCCGGATAGTCGAAATAAATGATTCTTGTTTAGTGGGAAAAGTGCAAACCCAGCAGACGTCGAAACTACCCCTGATTTTCTGTCAGTGAACCGCGCCAAAAAAACCCCCGCGCATAGGGCGAAACTAAATTTCCCCTTTTTTTGCTGTAGTGAAAAACGCAAACCCCCGCAATGTTAAAACAACCTTTATGCTGTGTGAACAGCCCCCCAAACCCCGGCCCCAAAAAAAGTCGAAAAATAACCCCTGATTGCCCGTCCCCCGTTTAACAGCGCAAACCCCCATTTTTCGGGAGTGAGCGCTCTCTCTTTTTTCTCGCGCACTTTATTGATATTGGGGATCGCTGCCACACTCTGTTTAATACCAATTTTCCCCTGCCCACCAACCCCAGGGGGATCCCAAACACGGGGGGTGCGCGGGAATGGCGCTCCACGGGGGGAAAGGAAGTTTAAAATTTCCCAGCTGGGAGCCCATCACATGCAAAGGGGCCGGAATCCGCCGGCTTTGGGGAACAGTGTTTACAAAAAGGGAAAATAAAAATTCCTTTAACAAAAACCCAGGAAAAAGCCCCTTTTAATTGCAGTGGAAAATTGCCCCAAATTGCCTTTTTTTTCCTTTTTCCAATTTTTGCCCCCCCCTTTAATTTTAATGGGGAAAACCAATTTTAAACGACTTTGTCACCCCTTTTTGTATTTTCTATAGGAATGTTTTTGAAATTTTAATACCTTTTGGGCGTAAAAGTTTTTTTTATCCTCAATTTTTTTCAATTGGGTTATTTTCCTTTTCCAGTTTTCCTTTTGTTTAGGGCATTTCCAAAGCCCCCCGGGAATAAACAAATTGGCCTTCTGCATGTCAGGTTAGTTGTTAAGAAATTAGATGATGCATTTTTACAAGAGCTATCAAAAACGTATGTTGCTCTATGTGTTTTTGTGTTAAGGAGATAAAGAACCTCTTTAAAGGCAAGCAGATAAACATTTCTGAAATCAGTATTTACCTTTCATGCGTTGGATTCTATTCCAATCTGGAAATTTTTTTTTAATGCTTTTAAGCATTTTGCACAGAATCCTTGTAGCTTGTAATATGTGTCTTCTGCTATCCCAAGCTCCATGAGGTGTATGGCACCTTATATCAATCTATAACGAGTAATAAAAGGTTTAGCAAGAAACAGATGACAACTTATGAATAGACAAAAGAACATCTAATATGAACTACGTATTGCATGTCAGAATTAAAAAACTCTGTAGGCTTATTAGCTATGGATTGTTCAATAGTACTATATAACAACATATTTATTGTAGAATAACTGAAGTGTTATCTGGGCAGATTCATAAAGTATTTATTGGTCTATTATATGTATATCAGAATCATAAAGAGGGCATAATGGGCTTCCCACATTTTAGGAATCTTAGGGACCCTACCACACACTCTTCTGCCCTGTCCAGCAAGGCTTTTCTTCACCTCCTACACCTGGCAGAATGGTTTGTTAGCAGCCCTTGACAACTAAGCTTCTGGGGTGCATATCCACTCATGTTTGTCCTTGAGTTTATTAACTTAAAGACTCATTAGAAGTAGTGGAAGGCTGATCAGGCGTTATAGTCATTTACATGTTTTTTTTATTCTACTATAATTAAAAAATATTTTTAGGTTATTAAAATATTACCTGCATGAGACCAAATGCATTTCCATGGTCACCATATCCACCTGTAAGAGTGTGCCCAGCACGTGACTCACGAGATATGATTGCAGCAATAATCGCTGGATCTACTCCTGTTCTCCTAGATACATAGAGTATATCATCCTTGAACTTCTCCATTCGAACCAGATCTGCTTTTGCCAGCTTCTGAGAACCAGTGATACCTTCATATTTATGTATAAAACAAGAAAAAATTTAGTTTTTTTGTGTCCATACGTAATAATGTAAATCTTCCAAGTGCTACCTCAAAGTCCAACTAGCTGCATATTTACAATGCTGTGCTACACAGCATAGCTTTGTGATGGATCCACAACAAAATAACCAACTGTAAATCTGCACTAAGCCCATGTGCATTTTGATGCAGATTTTGATTGTAGATTTCATTGAATAGTTCACTCTTTGCAGGAGTTAAATCCACAGTGAAATTCTCTGACTTTCATCATAAGAATAGAAGGGGGGAATATCTCTCCTTGGGGAGAGCCACCCAAAAAATTGGTTTGTGTGAGAATTTATTCGCCTTTCAGACCTCACTGGCTTTTTTTTGCATATAGTAAAGGCTTATGGGAAAAGAGCTGAAGAGCTTCTTGTACTAGTATGCAAATTGTACAGTGTGTCTTATACGATGTGATATAGTATAATGTTGTACCGTGTTAGCCATAGAAAGTAGTAGAATAGTGAAGAAATCAGGTGATACCTTTTAGAGGCTAACTGAGTATATTTGATGGTGAGCTTTCGAGAGGACTAGCTCTCTTCTTCAGACTGATGTTATACAACAAACTGAAAATACACAGACTTTTTATACACACAAGACATGGATCTTCAAAGGATCTTAGAATTCTAAGTTTCCAGACTGTTTAATTCTTGACAGGTTGTAAATAACTGCTGTACCTATATTTTGCATTTTGTTATTTTTAAGAATTCTAAGATCCTTTGAAGATCCATGTCTTGTGTGTATAAAAAGTCTGTGTATTTTCAGTTTGTTGTATAACATCAGTCTGAAGAAGGGAGCTAGTCCTCTCGAAAGCTCACTATCAAATATACTCAGTTAGCCTCTAAAAGGTATCGCCTGATTTCTTCACTATTCTACGATGTGATATAGAAATATTTATCTTATTGTTTCATTAATATACTTTGTATCCAGACATATGCTGGATACAATCCATATCAGACATAGGATAGATCCTATGTCTTTTTGCTGCAGCTGTCATGCTACCCCCACAGAAGGGTCTATTTCTGCTCACAGTGTTTGACCTTGGTGACCCCTCCCTGACTGCTCAGAAGTTTCAAAGCAGATTCTTCTCCCCCACTGTAGAAGCTGACACTATTACATAATGCTCAAGTATTATTATACCACACCAGAAATGGAGGGCCAGGTAATTGTGAAGTCTGTTGTAATGTGGACTAGACAACTCTGCATAAGAGATACCAAGTTTGAGCATTCTGCGCGGTAAGGGAGACTGCTCTGACTAGTATAAAGAGGTGTGCTTTACCATTAAGAGCTGAGCCTCCGCTGGGGCCGGACATGGCGCCTAGCAGCCTTGATGTGTCGTCGGACGGAATGGGTTGTACTTTCGAAGGTGCAACAAGGGGCCCCCATTTCACTGTGTGCAAGAACTAGGCATTGGTAACATCTGTAACTGCCAGCTAAGTATCATTTTATTCTATTTCCTTATTTATGTAATAAACCTTTCCTTTTTTATACATTCTGTCTAATTGTAATTCATTTCTTGCACGCCAAATCAATCACCCAATTACAATTGGTGGCAGCAGTGGGATTTGGCGCTACAAGAATGATTACAATTGTTTTATTGGGGAATAGCAATGTATATCTTAGCTGAGATGTTTAGTTTTGGGGTAGATGACACAAATCGAGTCCAGTCCCCTGGTGAGTGTACTATAGCGCATATAGTGCACTCAAAACTCGATTGGGTTGCATCACCATTGCGACGGACAGACACCAGTCGGTAGGTGGTGAATCTTGTACTGTATCTTTAACGGCGGAAGATCTCAGCAGACATGGGACTGATCTGCCTGGAGGCGAAAATTATAGATACAGACAAGTATTGAAGACATGAGCAGGTGGTGATATTTTAAAGAGACAGGAGAAAGCTACAAGCCACATTGTAACACTGAACTAGCAGAGTGTCAATGTAGAAACAGTATCTGGAAAATGTTAGATTGTCAGTGATTGTGAACGAAATGAGGAAACTATTTTAGAATTTATACTGACGTTTTGTGCTTCCTTCCAGGTATGTACCGTATTCCTGATAAAGTTATGAACAATTAAGAGCAAAGAGTTTTATAACATTTGGTTCATTATGTTAGAACGTATTCAGTACTGTAATGGATATCCTTTTAAATTGGGTTACAGCAGAAAATTGAGCTCATTGTGACGTTAGCATGCATATCTTAATGTCAGTGTGTTTTTGTTTTCCCTGCAACTCTCTTTTTGATCCTGCAGCAGCTGTCTGACAGCACAGAATGGATGCTGTCAATAATATCCATTTTTTCCTTCCTATGTGAATACCTTGGTGGGGAATGTAACCAACCTTCTGTTTATTTTGTAGGAGCAAAAAAGAAGTTTCTTGTGCACAATGTTTGTGATATCATTTGTTAGCACTAAAATCTGGTGCAAATGAAAATAATGCAGAAGTTATGTGGCAGGAATGTTTAGTTTGTTGTAGTGAAATATAGTCACTGGTGGATATTGGTTGTGATGGTTGCTGAAGGACTTGTATATTCAGGGGACTACTGGGGTGCAGGAACATGGTGCATTCTGTTTCCTGGCCCTGTAAAGTGGGTTTCCCCTGATGTGTGGTGATGTTTTCCATGCTTTTTGTAATGGCTATTGTTCCCTATCAACTAGGGGTGGTCCTTGTTGTTTTGTGGGGCCTGTGACGGTCAATTACCCCCCTGATTGTGGCATTGCTTTAATCTTTCTGACTATTAAATGTATGTTGTCAGCTGTGTTGGAGGTTCCAGTTTAAAATAAGGGAAAATGTATGTTGTTTGTAAATGTGGGGCCCCTGTGTCTAAAAAATGTGTCTACATGGAGAAATCTCTCCCCTATGTCTAAATCGGTCATCATCCAGAGATCTCTCTCCCTTTTAAAAATTGTCCTTGTGAGGAAACGCTGTACAGCAATAAAAACACATCAGACCTGTATCTTGTAAAATCTCACAAGTATACTATAAAGTCTGGTCATATCAAATGCATGGAATGTAAACTGATAATCTTGCATGTGTAACTAACCAACAGCAATGAATTTAAGATAAGAATAAAATAATTGCTTATTGATTAAAACGGAGAGGCGTCCACAAGCTTCTATGCCTGACAAGAAGCACAGGACCTGTTGACCTCTGGAATGCTAATTATAAGTGCATGAGAAGTTGAGTGTATCCTCTCTGTAATGTATGCCAAAAAATCTGTTTTCTATGTTAAATCTGTTCTCTATAGAGAAAAAGGCCTTAGTCTTCAGAAGTGAAAATCATATAAATATATTCTAGGGTTAATATTGAATAATGAAGTATATACATACACGTTGAATTACTCAAAGACCGAATGTATGATTGTGGAACCAGGATTGATTGACGAGGGCAAGTGTGTGAAGAGCAAGGATGTGTGAGCAGCTCTCTGGGAAATTAAGGGTTAAACATACGCCAGGGTGGTGTAGGAATTTATGATATAGAAAACATTAAGGGTTTTATTAAAGAAAATCTGGGGAGGAAATGTTTCCATATCTTGTGGTTTACAATAATTGACTATGCAGAAAAATAGGTAACATTATTGGGTTTTAAATTAACATGTGGGTATCAAATGGTTAAAGCATTCACACGGGTATATTTATACACCAAATTATCAATTGAAGTTTATACATATTCACACATTCATGCACATTACATTATTAAAAAAGAAAACATTTTTAAGTTAAAATGGTGGTATAAAAGTCGTAACTTTTGGTTTCAATCATAAGTTTAATTTTATTTGTTAATGCATGAATTTACATAGCTAACTTGACAATAAAATCTGATTTATGACTCAGCACTGTTAAAGCAGAAGGAGAGAGCAATTGTGCTGGCAGCTTCTTTTTTAAGTGGGTTCTGTTTAGAGGAGAAGAAATTGCTTGACTAGCAATTCCCCAAACAGAATAAGTTTATGTCTGATAGCTGAGAGAACAAAAACAGATTATACTTGTCAAATTAAGATGCATCAGTAAAAAGTAGAACATATAAATAAATATATATTTATTTATATACAAAAGTGTTGTATCTTTTTAATTTTTATAGTTTTTTCATTTTTTTGTATTCTCAGACTAATTAAAGTCAAGCTGAATTTTTGCATTAACAAAATAAGAAGTCAATGATTATTATAACAAATGGGAAGGACAAAACAAAAGGTTGTACACTTACAGACTGATGTGTACATGGTTCATGGTGGTTAATTGGAATGTGGTATCATTATTATCATTGGGAATGAATACACATATTTTCACATATTGCGTTTGGATCAATGTGATAGAGATAATATCACAAAGGTTTTACAAATACAAATGGTTTATGCACAATAACACACTTGTCAACAAAAAGGTCAATAAAGGTTATTATTTTAAACTTCAGGGGTTACAAAGGGAAATAAAGTCATTCTCATAAATAAAGTATGGTACAAAAAGTTATGAAATCTATATGTTATGCACTGATATGGGTATAACATTTATGATATGGTACGAATTGATATGATTAGTTTTGTAATGATCGTAATTACACAATGACTAAATTAGCTTGCTAGGTTAGAAAACCTCACAGGCCAATGTGGGCGGAGTTATTTAAATGGGTGACAGTGGATTGACAGACTCAAGTGTGATATTTTTACCATGTGACATTGTTTATTAAAGGGGTGGTGAATATCTACAGCCGAGGGACACTGCCTTCTACTCTTATGTGACTAAGACCACCCCCTCACGGTGAGATTCAAGAGTCAAGTCTATTTTCGGATTTTCATTATTTGCAGATTATAAATGAGCCTGAAGAACCTGATGGAGGTCTGCAAAAAGCCAAGCGACACCCCCTAATGGAGGTCTGCAAAAAGCCAAGCGACCCCCCCACCTGATGGATGTCTGCAACACCCAAAACAACTACAGGTATAACACCTAGAAAAAAGATACATAAAACATAACTTTTAATCAGAATGAATAAGAGTTGGGAAAGAAAACGAAAAAAGACCCTCAAATATATCCTATCAAGAACCTGTCTACCTCAAAAAATGGGGAAATCGCCCCAATAAGGGCGCCCCCACACTGGAACCTAAACTAACCCTGTCCCTAGCTACATCTAAATGAAAAAAAGAAAGAAAAAAAAACACATATACTACAAATGGAGTGCACAAACAAAACAAAGTGCTGTGATAAATAACAATACAACAGACAATATACGTTTGATGTTCAAAAATACTATGAATTGATGATGCGTCATAGGAAGATAATCAATAACGCATAAATATTCCAATATTCCAACGCGTTTCCCCCCTAGATACTGGGGTTCATCAGGGAAAAATTGCAGTTGATAACAACAATACGGAACATCTAAGAAAAAATCAACAAGATGTATGCAATAAATATAACTCACGTCCCTTAATGATGGAAAACAGGGCTGGTAAGATAGAGGACGGGGTCCAGGATAAGTCATGTACAGATCCCCGCTTGGACCTGTCTCAGTAATCAGATAGCGGGGATCTGTACATGACTTATCCTGGACCCCGTCCTCTATCTTACCAGCCCTGTTTTCCATCATTAAGGGACGTGAGTTATATTTATTGCATACATCTTGTTGATTTTTTTCTTAGATGTTCCGTATTGTTGTTATCAACTGCAATTTTTCCCTGATGAACCCCAGTATCTAGGGGGGAAACGCGTTGGAATATTGGAATATTTATGCGTTATTGATTATCTTTCTATGACGCATCATCAATTCATAGTATTTTTGAACATCAAACGTATATTGTCTGTTGTATCGTTATTTATCACAGCACTTTTTTTGTTTGTGCACTCCATTTGTAGTATATGTGTTTTTTTTTTTTCTTTCTTTTTTTCATTTAGATGTAGCTAGGGACAGGGTTAGTTTAGGTTCCAGTGTGGGGGCGCCCTGATAGGGGCGATTTCCCCATTTTTTGAGGTAGACAGGTCCTTGATAGGGTATATTTGAGGGTGTTTTTTCGTTTTCTTTCCCAACTTTTATTCATCCTGATTAAAAGTTATGTTTTATGTATCTTTTTTCTAGGTGTTATACCTGTAGTTGTTTTGGTTTAAATTGTATTGGTTACCCAGAACTTCATTTCATTATATCAAGGGTTCTCTACACCTATACATCGTGCTTAAGTAGAGTACATGGTAGTGTTTATGTCTGCAACACCCCCCTGATGGATGTCTGCAAAAGTCAAGCAACGCTCCCTGATGGATGTCTGCAAAAGATGACAAGACGCAAAGGGGTCCTGATGTCGGCTACTATGTGCCAGCACTGCCACAGAAGAGGGGCTCTAATAATCTGCACGTAGCATCATGTCTGCACCCCCTGTCCCATCACCAGAAAAGAGGGAGACAGACTGTGAATGGGCGGGGATGGAGACCTGCTTAGGGTCTGTTCTTTGGCTCACCGGGGAAATCGTAGGCACAATAAACCCCTCGTTTCCCCAGAGACCCATGTAATTTCTGGGTCTGAGAAGATTTTCAAGAGAGACTTTTTGCTGTGTTCGCTATGACTGTCAATCCTACACAACAAGTGATTACCTTTGTGTTCCGCCCAAGCAACGCCAAGGTGGTTTTTCTGTAATGACCAACTGAATATAGCAAGTGATGCATAATATTGGTATCAATAATAATCTACTGTCTAATAAAAAATTATATCTCCTAGATCACATCTATAAGACAAGGGGTGGAGTGTACTAGTATGCAAATTATACAGTGTGTCTTATACGATGTGATATAGAAATATTTATCTTATTGTTTCATTAATATACTTTGTATCCAGACATATGCTGGATACAATCTATATCAGACATAGGATAAATCCTATGTCTTTCTGCTGCAGCTGTCATGCTACCCCCCACAGAAGGGTCTATTTCTGCTCACAGTGTTTGACCTTGGTGACCCCTCCCTGACTGTTCAGAAGTTTCAAAGCAGATCCTTCTCCCCCACTGTAGAAGCTGACACTATTACATAATGTTCAAGTATTATTATACCACACCAGATATGAAGGGCCAGGTAATTGTGAAGTCTGTTGTAATGCGGACTAGACAACTCTGCATAAGAGATACCAAGTTTGGGCATTCTGCGCGGTAAGGGAGACTGCTCTGATTAGTATAAAGAGGCGTACTTTATCATTAAGGGCTGAGCCTCCGCTGGAGCCGGACATGGCGCCTAGCACCCTTTGATGTGTCGTCGGACGGAATGGGTTGTACTTTTGAGGGTGCAACAAGGGGCCCCTATTTCACTGTGTGCAAGAACTATGCATTGGTAACATCTGTAACTGCCAGCTAAGTATTATTTTATTCTATTTCCTTATTTATGTATTAAACCTTTCCTTATTTTTACATTCTGTCTAATTGTAATTCATTTCTTGCACGCCAAATCAATCACCCAATTACACTCCTCAGCGCCCTCTATTGGATGTAGTTATCTTCAATTCACATGTAACTCAAAAGAACATTTGCAGGAAGCTCAAAAATCTGTGCAGGAATTTTTCCACATTTTGTAAATAGGGTTTCAAAGACCTTTTCACTTGCATCTTACTGTACTTTACTACACAGTTTCTATGCAGAAAATCTGCAGCAAGTCTACTTTTTGTGAACATAACCTAAAACCTCTGTGTACAGAAAACAAAAGCTATTGTATATATAAAAAAGACTCTGCTCAAAAGTAATTCCTTTGCAAACTTTCGTATCCACCAACCATATTAATTGAGCCTTCAAGCCCCATGAACACGGCTACACCTCTTCAATGAGAATGTGGTGACATCCCTCACTCTTGCCAATTTCTGAAGCGGGCTCTCCACCATGCTGCCACTCAGGGGCGTCGCTAGGCAGTTTTATCCGGGGCACAAGCCCCAGGTAAAACTGTCAGTGCCCCGAACCTCGCCGGATTCCAGGCCGCTGCTGTGAGCCTGGAGCGCTGACGGTCTCTTCAGCTCTCTTACAGCCATGTCATGTAATATAAATTTATAGCACAGTATCCTAGTAGGTCAATAGCATATCTGAAACAAGTATTTGTGCAATTTGTGACTGCTTCCTGCATCTAAACCATACATATTCAAAAGATATCTCTGCATATCAGTATTCCAACTTAGGGAATATGGTAGGCATCCGATAACATTTCTGGCTGCTCCAAGAAAGTTGTAAGTAAAATTGTTATGGAAGCAGTAGGTGAATACAGTATTGTGTGCAATACAACTTTGACTTATTCATGATACCAACCACTATAAGCTTAGGTACATGGACATTATAAAGCTATAGCAACTGCTATGGGGCCCATTGTGGGCCCTCTCAGAAGCTGGAAAAGGGCTGTCAGTGTTACTCAGTTCTGTAGCTCAGCCAATCTCGTTCACCATTATGAATGATACAGAGAGGTGGACTGGCTTAGCTATAGAACAGAGGCAGACAGCCTCCTTCCAGTACCTGATAGGGCCCACTAAGTCTATGGCCCCACAGCAGCTGCAAAAACATTCTTCCAGCATACTACTGACACATAGAGAGGAGGAAAGCTTACTTCTGTGTCAGGACTAACCGGAAGTGGACCTGATGATCGGGTCTCAAATAGAATGATCCACTAAGATTTTAAGTATACAGTCTATTACTAAGTGAAACCAAATTATATATCATACAAAATAATCCAGAGCTTTACTTAGCTGGATGACCCCCTTAACCTATTAAACAACATCTACCAGAACCAAGAAGAAAGATTTCCTAAGCTTTCCAAGACTTTGTAGATCAATATTAAAGAGATTTTCTGTGATAGGGATTTTATGTACTCTATGAACCACTTACCAGAGCGCTTCTTTCCGTCTTGGCTGCCAGTTTCTAATGAAGCACCAGTGGTAGGAATGTCTTTAAGAATACCAATATATTTTGCTTTGAAGAAAATATAGAAATAACTGTTAGAATTCTTTAATTTATGTGTCAAATTGTCAGACAGCAGCCAAGTTTTTCTGTTAAGGGTTAATGGGGTGCAGGGCTGTCTAGTTTCATGACCACTGGTTATTCACATCTAACATTATAGCTGTGTATACTGAAACAGACACTTATGAGGGCAGTGTGGATAGCATTTATGGGGGTATTGTGACTGGCACCCACTTGGGCCAGTCACTGGCATGGTACTGTTACTCTTATGAAGGTAGAATAACTGCTATAGCTGGCAATCTGACATGGAGGGTCCGGTCACAAAGGACAGATTTATTTGTTTTTTTATAGACACTTACATGGCATTGTTGTCTTGTGTATTTACCTAGAAGTAAAACAAAGAAATTTTAACTATAAAATAGCTTTAATAAACATGTTTTGCAAATTTCCCACTGCATCATGCACAGCTTGGGCCACTTAATCAAAATTACACCCAGCATAGTGCTGAACAATTGTAAGTATGAAGTCTATTATTGAAGTTCATCATATATATGGCCCTCTGTTTGATTTCCACCTTCCTGTCTGGGTAAACACCTAGTATGTCATATTAACAGTGCCAGGTAGTGAAAAAGGAACAATTTCCTAGGGACTACACCTGCTAAAGGCTTACACCTCAGAGTTTCCAACGGTTTTTTTTTTTTAGACAAGACTTGAATATGAAAAACGTTTAAGGGGTTATCCAGGAGCTACCAAAATTGGGAAAACACTATAAATACCCTTAATAATAATAAAGATATTCCTTCATGTGTTTCTAATCTTTTCTTTTGATTCCTTCCTCCAGCACACACTGCACCTTGTGCGCTGAAAACTCTTGGTTGGGAGGTTTCCAGAAAGCTCTTTCCTACAGTCTAGGACTTCCACATACCCTTTTGCCAGAGCTCCAAGCATACTCTCCACATACACTTTGAAGCAGTTTTTTTTTTACTGCCCCAAGCATCCTCTGGATGTATCCTCCATTATTAGAAAAGGACACAAAAATCCAATTTTCAAATGACATGAATAGATAAACCACAAAATAACCCAAAAACATAGGTTTCTCAAAACATTACAAGTACAAAAAGAAACCCCTACGAAAAAACCTTATGTATAAAAAAAAGTCTTTGTAAGAAAAATATTAAAAGAAACTACACTCACTCTACACTAACCCTACCAAAAGAAAATAACTCCTCCTACTTTTGTCTGAAAAAAAGCCCCAATGAGAGTGATCCTGAAATGGAGTCTGTCCCTTACAAACCAACATTATTCAATCCCTGGGTACAGGCCAAGTAGCTAATATATGATTAAGTAGAGCTATATATTACATAATGTATGTATATCATATTTTATACATATGCCAACTGACATGAAACATGGTAATAAACATTCTTTTCTCTTCCTGTTATACGAGTACTGTATATAATACATAGACACATACTGCAAGGGTATGTTCACACAGCGTTTTTCAGATCCGTTTTTAGAGCTGCTTTTGGACCCAAAACGGACTCAAAAAACGCATCTAACAATGTGCAGTGTGATTTACATTAGTTTTAATGTAAAATACTTATCGCCGTTCAGACAAGTGATCGCTGATATGTGTTTTCTTGTGTCTTTTCGATGCGTTTTTCAGATCCGTTTAAAGAATTGTCATGTCAATTCTATTTGCGTTTTACGCAAGTGAAATCCCTGTAGGAAACAATGGAGTGTGCTTTTTGAGCTTGAAAAACGGATCCAAAAACGCAACACACTTTTGGGTACGTTTTGGATGCGCTTTTCGCATCCAAGAAATTCATTGGATTAAAATTTTAATGTCTGTAATTTGAAAGAAAACGCATTGAAAAATGGATCTAAAAAACTTATCCAAAAACGCATGCAAAACGTATCCAAAAACGCATCTGCAGATGCATTTTTGGATACGTTTTTTGGTTGCAGTCTGGATGCAGTTTTCAATGCGTTTTTCATTACATGAAAAACGGATCCAAAAACGGATTCAAAACGCCGTGTGAACAGACTCTAAGAGATGAAACACACCAAAGTGTAGGAAAAACTGCTGACGCATTTCAAAATAAATAGTGTCCTTAGTCATTATGATCTTGTAACAAAGTGAACATTCATTAAATAGTGTCCAAAGGACTTCACCCATCCTAAATACATCATAAAACATACAAGATAAACACAAATAACACATAGTTACATAGTACGGTTGAAAGAAGACCCATGTCCATCAAGTTCAACCAATGGTGGGGAAAATGTGGGTAAGGGAGAGAGACAAGGACTTTAAGCCCAGCCTCACCACTGGTTAATGCCCTGGAACCCACAAGGCAAGAACCAATCTGCTCCAGTGGAGACCATATCTCTGACCACAACTCACTAGTTTAATATTAGATCTGCACGATAATTAAGACCCTGTTGAAAAGTTGTATTTAACATTAAAATTCAATATCCTTCTCTATTTAACAACTTTCGTTTGTGGCCTTCATCACATGGAGTCCTACAGACTGTCTCAATGCCAACAACAGTCATCCCCGAAATATCCTCTTAGTGTTTATAATAAAAATGTTGTGAAAAATTAGATGCTTTATTTTTCTCTGTATTAAATATACCATAAATATGTTCCTGAACTCTGTCTTTAAATATACAAGTTGTATAGCCCAGGTAACATAAACTACACTTTGTGTATACTGCATACCTTAGCTCATAGTTGATAAAGTTGTAAATGTTATGTTACCTGTTCTGTCTTCCATATGTGTAAGTGGCATAGGCTGACAGGCAGCTAAACTCTTTCCCAGCAATTCATTGACACAGGATCGATGTCCAAAGCTAAACTTTTATTGCAAGGATAGTGTGAAACTAAGACCGTGTCTGTACGGCAGACGGTAAAATACTGTTTGAATTCTAATTAGAATCCGACCAGTATTTTACAGTCAGTTTTCGTTTTTTGTCCTGGTAATTGCCACAGCCTTTTGCTGCGGTTTTCGGGTATCGGGTGCCCCTTGTCATAGAACAGTTTTCCTGCAGATTATAGAACATTTTCTAAGCTTTTTGGTCAAATTTCGGATTTGAAATCCAACCTCAGGAAATCCGAGCTGTGTAGACAACTCGGAATCTCTATTGCGATCTATGGGAATGGCTTACAGTCAGAATCTGGTCGATTTTAAATACTAAATCCACATTAATATCCGACTGTGAATCAATCATGTGGAGATATAACCTAAGGAAATTTACTAAAGTATACCAGAATGTAACAACACACTACTATACACAGCAATGCAACCATGAATATTTGCATGGGATACAATTGCATACAGCACAGAGATGAGGAGTGTGCAGACATATACACATGGAAGGTGCAGTCCTTTTTGCTACAAGCATGGTTCTAACTGTAAACCATAGACTGTAAAATATCATCTGGAGACATATAAGCACAACAATATGCATCACCATATAAACTACGTCCTTAGATGATAATTCTAACATACCCACAATGCTACTGTAGCATTGGATGAAAAGGATGATGATGGATGTCGGTTTTCTGCATGAATTCTGAAGAAAATGGCTACGGAAGAGCTGACTTAATGATGTCAGCAAGGTCACAGTAGATACTTACGGTAGCTTTCATGGGACATACTTAGGATCGTATAGTTATAATTTTTTAGTTAATAATTGCTAGTTGATAGTGTGCATAAACAGACACTAGATGGAGCTATTGCAAATGGATGCAGAACACAGTCTACAAACATAAGAAAGACAGTACCATCAATAAGATGTTCTATAACCTTTGTTTACCCCCTTTTCTGACCAGGTACATTTTCCTTTTCTGTAGTCCATGCCAGTTTGAACTCTATAATGCTTTATTGAGCTTGGTTATTGTACTCATTTTTTCTTTCTTTTTTTAGTAATATCTTAGGCTTTTTTATGTCAGTTTCACAATATTTTTAAAACATTTTTAATCCCTTAACGACACATGATGTAAATTTACGTCATGGTGCCGTTATGGTTCTATGTAGCAGGATTATTAAGTAATTCCCGCTACATAGAAGACTGATGTCAGCTGCTAATTGCAGCTGACACTCGCCAGTAACAGCAGCTTGGTTCCCTGCTGATTGACCCACATGGCGATCGCAGCCATAGCATCTAAATGAATGAGAAATGGGGCAGTGCACCATTTCTCACTCCAATTGTCACCCCTGCAGCAAGACTACTAGGTGCCGATAGGGTAACATGGTCATCACCACCATGTCTCCCATTTTATCACTTCCTTTTGCCCAGGCAAAAAGTGATAAAACAGCCATCTTTAAACAACCTTATGTATTGTTCACACAATGCAGAAGGGTGTAGTGACTATCAGACCCCATATTGGTCAAGTACCCAAGGAGGACTGAAAGTAAAAAAAAAAAAAAAAAAAAAGTCTAAAAGTATTAAAAAAAATAAAAAATTTCAAATCACTCCACTTTTGCCATTTTACATAAAAAAGTTACACATAATTGGTATTGCTGCATCCGTAAAAGTCTGATCTATTAAAATATAACACCATTTATTCTGTACACTGAACACCATAGAAAAGAAAAATCCAAAACGCCAAAACTGTGATTTTTTGGTAATTTCATGTCCCCTAAAAACTGGGATAAAAAGTGATCAAAAAGTCACATCTATCCCAAAATGGTGCCAATAAAAAGTACAGTTCAAGCTGCAAAAAATGCATCCTGATTCAGGTATAAAGGTGAACACCAGCACCAGGAGGCAGGAAGCCAACACAGGCTTCCTGTCTATGTATACAGTGCTCTCTGAGATAAATCATTTTATAATAAATTATCCCTGCCTTTTCAGTGCAGAGTCAGCTATCGTTTACAGCCGGCGCTCCACCAGCTCAGCTGTACAATTAGGGTATGTTCACACAAAGTATTTTCTCTGTCAAAGTGATCCTCTGGAGAATAATTTCATATACTTCTAACTAGCTCCCCAACTGGTATCACCTTAAGCACATATACAGACTTGTAGTTGAGTCAAATAGTGCACTAAGGCCATATATGGGATATCTCTAAAAATGGCAAAATCAGGGGAATCAATATTGAGCTGAATTACCTTGGTACAATTTACTATGTTCCAGTAGATAATGGATTAAAATGTGCAAAAAAGATGACATTTTGCATTAATTCCTGTGAAACACTTAAAGGTGTTGTCTCATTACAAGGATTGCCTTTTATGTTAAAGATCTGTCAAAAACAAGTCACTTTGCAATATTTGTCCATTACCAGTGTCCTACCTATTCCTAGATATCCCCTCTTGTATGGGCTGCATAAGCTCCTCAGGTTCCTAGAGCTACAGACCTGTTCAATCTCTCCTGATAGGCTGCAAGTGTTGGTTGCTATAGCTACAGACCTGGTGTCCTCAGCAGCTCAATACTGCAGGCCAGTAGTAGCCAGTAAGTATGCCCCTGAATTCAAAAATTAATTCAAGAAAACAGGACTGAGGTAAGATTAATCGATGTAGTGAGACAACTCCTTTAATGGGTTAACAAATTTCCTTAATATTGATTTAAATACTATAAGGAGTGCAGTTTCTTAGACCATGTCCCCACGGCACGGCTTTTCAGCTGGTTCTCGGTTTTGAAAACCGGCTGCAAACTGGCTGAAAAACTTTTACACGGACCTTAATGGAAAATCCGTGTAGCGGTCCCCACTGCACGGATTTTCCGCACGGCGATTTTTATAGAACATTCATTTTTCTGCCTGGTTTTCGGACGGAAGATGAATATGTCTATATGAAGGGGGAGGGCTTTTCTCCGCAAACTGCGGAGAAAAGCCGTCCCCCGACGGCCTTGTGCACGGCCCGAAAACTGTACAAATACTGATCAGATAAACGGTAAACGGCCCCTTAGATGGAGTCACTTGTGGGGGTGTCTAACACACAACATACAAATGTTTTGGACGTATTTTACACAAGGTTTTTAGCCATCCATTGACCTCAATACTAAATTTTCCACATGGAATACGACCAAAAAATGAACATGTTCTAAGCTTTGTTACGGAAAAAAAACACGACCGCCGAAAGAACGCGTAGTATGAACTGCAACACGTATTTTCTATTGAGATCAATGGGAATGATTTTTTTTACTCCGCTTGGATTCTGACTTGAAATACTCGTCGTGTGGACTTAGCCTAAATGAAACTGAAGGTTTTAGTCACTACTTTTAGTAAGGAATCCTATCAGATAATAAAGTGATAGAAAAATATTTACCAATGCTCCATCAGGACAATTCATTTAGCCAACTTTTATCTAATGGATACAAATTTGTTACCAGGAAGGCTCCAACTGAGTTTGTTACATATTAGGAAGGTATCAAACACTTGGCTTCATACAAAAGGTTTCTTTAGCTTAAATAGGTGTTTGTTTAGCAAATTACTTAAGTAAATGAAAGTTATAAAACATGTTATTGATTGTACCAGACATAACATTTGCAACTTTATCAACTGCGAGTCAAGATATGCAGTATATTGCTTAAAATGCACAAAGTGTAGTTCACATTACTTGGGCTGTACAACTTCAAAAATTAAAGGCAGAGTTCGAGAACATATTTATGGTATTTATAGTACAGAGACATCTAGGGCGACATGTATGAATTTTGGTGTTTAGACACCAAAATGCGTGCGCATAATATTAGTATAGAATGCACCTGATTTATGAACCTGCTTTACTGCGGGTGATAAATCAGGTGCCTTCTAGCACTAATATGACATTTCTTTCTAAGTGGTTTACCTGTTCCAGCAGTAATGCGCCTGGAATTGCTGTACTGAAGCTTTAAATCTATAGTTTCATGCGGTTCTAGTGCACCCTGCTTCCCGCACGCCCCCGATATCAGGCGCATTACAAAGTGTCGCTGGCGCTCTGTAATGTACCTTATACTGGTTTACGGGAGGTATTACACTAATGCGAACAGCCTGTGCCTGATAGGCTGAAAATACTCTAGACTTCTGGCACAGCCCCGTTCATACATGCCGCCCCTAATATCTAAATGGTCTATTCAGCATCACCCACAGCAGGCTTTGATAGGAAAGCAGGTTGCTGTGGGAGAAAGGGTATCCAGCTAATTATATGTTTGTATAGTGTTTCTGTTTTTTTTTTAAAAAAAAGGTTTTTCTTTTGGACTATGGCGGATTTGTTGGACTACAGCATATCAACATTGGATTAATTTCTTTAATAAAATGGTCACCGAGGCATCATTTTAGGAAGTGTTTATTTAAATAAAGGTTTTTTTCAAGTTTTGTTTATATATTTTTTAAATATTGTAAAACGTATGTAAAAAAAGCATAGAAAAGTAACTGTAGCCAGCTCACCACTCTTCATACGACTGGACGCCCGGATCCTCCAGGTATCATGGAGAGAAACAATGGCAATAGTGGAAAAGAGATCCAGCGATCCAATGATTCATGCAGATGATGGTAAAAGTAAAATCCAACGTTTTATTCAAAAATATTCATTAAAATACAAGGAGGCGACATGCAGACACAGGAGAAAAAATGGCTAGAGCTAGGTTATTGGTAGAAGGTGGACCATCTAATACAATTGTCTTCTTCTGGAGGGATTGTGGGATAGTGAACCAACCTCATCTTGTTCACTCAGTTAAATCATATATGTGACTTAGAATGGTAAAGTATTCTGTTGCATTCTGCTGTTTGGCCACAAGATGCCACTGTTTCTGGTGTATGCAAAGTAGAGACATGTGATAACTGACATGAGGCAGCAGCCATCTTAGGCTGAAACATGGAAGACACAGAGAGATCAGGAGAGGACAGACGCTGGGCAAGGATTTACTTAGCTTTCCTGAATATGTGAGGCCCTGAACTGTGAGCTGCCCCAGAGAGAGAGAAAGGACTGTAGCTGTCTACATCGATGCTGTTGGCAAAGAAAGCCCCATGAAGGAAAGAACACTCTGCAGAGCCTGAGAGGAGCGACTACATCCGGGATATCGGCTCCACCTGATTGGATTTTCACCTCAGAGCGGCAATTGTTGGCCACCGCAAGGTACATCTGGGACAAATGTGTGCACACCAACAAATCTAGGACTGTGTGCAGGCCTGTAGTTAGCCTAGTTAGGGCAGGTTTGGTTTCAGGCCATAAGTGTTAATCCAAGGATGCCCCCTGATTCGGGACTTTATAGAGGGCTTGCTATAGAACTGATGTTTATGCAACCAGGTCGCATGTGAGAGAATCTGTATTATATATACATATATATATATATATATATATATATATATATATATATATATATATATATATAGGAATAGCAGGTAGAGCTGATTAAGTTGTAAGCTGCTGTGCTACACCGGCACCACATGCAATTGTTCCTGATCTTTGTATGGTATTAAAAGGTAAAGGGTGTTCGGCCTTCTGAACCCCGTGGGTAGGTAAACTTATTGTGCATCCTGAGGATAAACTCCTGGTAGAGCTCTGTGTAGCACAGGGGTCTTGGTCACAACTTTGTACACGTGTGTTTGGGGAATTTGTTCACTATACTTCCCTGAAAAGTTCAGTAAACTATACTGTTGTTGAACTGGTGTTGGAGTCATCCTCTTTGTCCATGACTTCATTGTATTCAAAGAAGCCTAACTCGGTACTTGGCTTACAGGGTGGTGAGCTGATATATTCAGGATGGAAAGGGGCCGATATCTATGACTTTCCCATTCGAGTAGTATCTGCCTGTAGCTGCTGGCTTTACCTTGTCTGGTTATGAAAAAAGTGTTTTTTTTATAATGCATATAATAATAAGAAAACAATATTATTTTGATAATGAGTCAAGGTAATACCAGCAGCTGCAGGCTGATACTATAAGGATGAGAAAGTCCATGGACATGGCTAAATATAGCAGCCTGTAGCAACCCCAGAACCTGACCATTACATAAGAGGGTCCCTTTCTGACGGCAGTAAAGGGCCATCGCCCAGTGATTACCAGACACAAGCATATCCATGGTCCAGAGTTGGGACCACATCATGCATTGTGACTAATTATCCAAACAGACCTTTGATTGCAACATGAATCTGTATGCTGATATAAATCTATCAGGGTCTTGCTCATGGTGATGATACAGCAACACCCTTTATTCCGGCTTAAATCCATATACTGTCATAACAAGAGGGTGTTCCTGATGCAAGCTACTGGAAGTTACCTCCTCTATCTGTCCACTGGATGGCATTTAGAGAAAGGAAATAGAAGGGATTTCTTGACCTGCTGTATTACTTCATAGCTCTCTCGTTGTGCATTCTGTTTGGATCAGTCTGGGTAAGCTCTTCTGGTTGGCAGGTTAATACCTTCACTTTGATGGTATCTTTCTAGGTGACCACACAATAGCAGATCTTCTTAGTAGGAAGAGACTGATGCCAGCAGACAGGGTCAAATTTGCCAGTAGGCCCTAGAAAGCGAGTACCTAGGGTGGCTCCATGCAGGGAGGCAGCACCAGCTGATATTAGTAAAACTTGCAAATGCATTTATTTATTTTAAACCCCCTGACCTCTGTCTCAACATTTTATTACCACTCAACATTTCTAGTAGGGGACAGGGTGAACAGTGCAGCTACAAGCTGTTCTCTGAATATTTTACTACACCTAATGCTACTGGTGGTCACATACACTGCCGACATAGCAGTATCACTATGTATATAGGTCCACTCCCCCTTGTATGGGGCACCGTGCCCTGCCTACTTGCAAGGTTTAGCTCTGCCCCCTTCCGGACGTATTCCACTCTGTATAAAGCAGATATAGGAAGTCCAAATGAGTGTTGTATTATGGACTGATAGTGTAGAGACCCAGTGCCATGAAAGGATTATCAAGAAAAGGTAATTCAAGAATTTGGGAGAGAGTCACAAGGAGTGGGCTGTGACTGGAGTCAGTGCTTCAAGAGCCACCACACACATCAGGGCAATGGGCTACAACTGTCATATTCCTTGTGTCATTCCACTCATGAGACAGTTTCAGAAGCGTCTTACCTGGGCTAAGAAAGAGAACAAGGACTGTACTATTGCTATGTCCAAAGTCCTGTTTTCAGATTAAAGCAAATTTTGAATTTCATTTGGAAATCAAGGTCACAGAGTTTGGAGGAAGAGTGGAGAGGCCAGAATCCAAGTTGCATGAGGTCCTGTGTGAAGTTTCCCCTTGGCAATAATGGTTTGGTGAGCCATGTCATCTGCTGGTGTTGGTCCACACTGGTGTTACATCAAGTCCATGGTCAGCACAATCGTCTGTCAGGAGATGTTATAGCACTTCATGCTTCTCTTTACTGACAAGCTTTATGAAGATGCTGATTTCATTTTCCAGCAGGACCTGGCACTCATAGGCGTAACTTTGGTTCAAAAGGTGGGGGGACCAATTTGCGCTTCCTTACTTTCCCTCCCTTTTCCTTTTCTCTTTCCCTCTTTTTCCCTTTTCCTTCCCCTCCCTCCTCTGCCCTCGTCTCTCTTCCTCTCCCTGCAGCTAAAGGGCCGCCTCTAACCAAGCTAGGAGGTCTGTGGGAGCACTGTCAACTCCCCTACCGGGTGCTGGAGGAGCCTGTACACCAAACACTTTTTGTGCAATCCAAAAGTTTCATGATTCGCTGCATGATTAAAACTGTCATAGTTAAAGGGGTTTTGCCACAATGTAATGTTGACGTGGGGTCCTCCAAAATGGGTATTTAATCACTTTTCTAAATATATGTGATTAAAAAAGTGAAGCCTGAGAGAGCTACAGGCTGTTTTACCTGCCCTTAGTTACTTCAAAGCTTCTATTAGATACGACCTGACAAGAGCTGCTGGCCGGGCTTGCGCAGAGAAAGCTTCTTATCTGATGAGACTGAGCTGTAGAAGCTTTCAAGGCACCGGGTAGAAATATGTTGTTTTTTGAATACAGAATCCACTAGTTGTAGTGTGATTATCTGAGTAGATCCCTGCTTTATCTGATGACAGAGAACATGAAGAAGCTTTCAAGCAGTTGTGGAGAAAGCTGTTGTCTTTTGTTTACAGAATCCACAATTAGTAGTGTGATTATTTGAGTGAGCATTACACGATCCCTTATGCAGCTCTGTGCTCTGGCTGTGTCTCTCTCTCTCTCAGCTCTGTGGCTTGTTTACATTTGCTTCTTAGCAGATAAGGCACGTCCTGGCAAAACCCCTTTAAGTAGAAATTCAATAGTGAATGTCAGACTGCATACTTAGATTTACAATAACATTCTATGGTGATTCTAATATATAGTATATCAAATGATACATATCTATGCTATTTTGACGTCACTGTTGTTAACTTAAAGGGGTTGTCTTGCTACAATGATTGGGTTTTAATTAAAAGATCTTTAAAAAACAAGCAGCTTTGCAATATATGTTCATTACAAATGTCCTACTGATTTTGAGTTATCCCTGGTAGTAGGAGTGCATCAGCTCCTTAAATCACTATAGCCACGGACCTGTTGATTTTTTCTCTCACTGGCTGCCAGTGCTGGTGACTCATCAGCTTCTCAATACAGGTCAGAGCACAGAGCCCCTCCCGCACAGTATGAGGCCACTTGTGATGCTTCTGTAGTGGAGGGAGGGGGAGTACTCTACTCCTGGCATCTGTGTCTGTGTGTAGCTGTGCTGCCTACTCCTGGCAGCTGTGTCTGTGTAGCTGTGCCTGCTCCCTTCTGCTCTCTACACAGATTGAGGATAGCAGAGGTGAGGCTGATCTGTGGTCAGTACGATGTGACAGCAGTGAAGTGTGTTACTATAATCATGATGTGTCTGTGGAGCTTTGACTATACTAACAGAACAGATCAGGGGGGCATGTGAACGGTTCATATCCTTCCCTGCTCTGCTGTATTAGTGACACATCGTAATTATAGTAACTCACTTCACAGCTGTCCTGTGTCTGTTCTGATGGGAGGACAGTGTTTATGTTTGTTGTTGCTTGAGATGTCCATGGAGATTTGTATGCTAAGCAGGGGGTATAGGAACCTTTACATCCCCCCCTGCTCTGCTATTAGCATACACAGCTTCACAGCCCTGGTTTCCATAGCCACTCATAGATCAGCCCTCTCCCTGCTGTCTCCTGACTATGTGGAGAGGAGAAGCAAGAGCTCGGCCACAGCAGCAGCACAGTGCAGCTGATTCAGCAGTGAGCAGCAGATCTAGACAGGCACACACAGGGTTACCTCTGGCAGCAAACCCCCTCCCCTCCCCCTGCTGTATAAAAGTTACTGCAGTCGGAGTAGGAGAGCTGTCTGTGTGCTGAGGGGAGGAAGGGGGGAGGAGAAGAGGCAGACAAGAAGCACGCCCCTGAATTCAAAAATCCTATGCTGCCATACACACTGAGGTAGGCTGAAAACCTATAGTGAGACAACTCCTTTAATCCTACAGGTTGATAATTAGGGCTGGAATGGGACTAAAAAGCAGCCCTGGCAATGAAGTTGATCCAGCCCGCGTACAATATTTCCCCCTCTACATGGAAATAAAAAACATTGCACAATGCAGCAAATTTCACTTAACCCCCCAACCCCCTGTCACTGCTTTATTAAATTTGTAATACACAAAACAGAATGAGGAAAATAAAGAACCCCCAATCTTTTAACTGAAACCTTAAATCCTTATGTCACATTTTTGTCCCCCCAAACATTTATTTTTTTGCATGCCCAAAACACCAGAAAAAAACTCACTCACTGCCCCCAGAAATGAATTTACTTTATTTAAACTGTATTTCCAGACCCTTACTTTACACAATCCCCCAGAGATTCCCTTTAAACATTTTTCCCCCCAGAAGATTATTTTAACCTTTTACCCCAAAGAAAATTATTAAAATTAAACACACGTACCCGAGTTACATTTTTCCCACTGTAAAAACAGAAAATTAGAGGGACAAAACTTTACCCCACAGATTACTTTAAACACCAAAACCCTCAGATATTATTACATTCCCCCACCCCCCCCCCCCCCCCCCCCCCCCCCCCACACTGTACCCCAAAAAAATTACATTTTAAAACCCCGTACCCCCGAGTTTAATACCCACACCTTTACCCAGAGATTTTTTTACATTACACCCCCACCCCAAAATTCCCATTACAAAAACCGTCCCCCCGGATTTTAACAATACTCACTGTACCTCAGATTTTAAAATTACACATGTACTCCAAAGTTTTAAAATTTAAAAACACCATACCCCAGAGAAAAAATTTAAAACCCCACCGAACCCCCGGGATACTACTTTTCAACTGAAACCCGCGGAGTTTAAATTTTAACCAGGGTACCAATTAGACTAATTTAAAATTACCCCCACTGTACCCCAAATAATAAAATTACACGTTTTTAACCCCAGTTATTACATTACACATTTGTACAACGGATTTTTACAAAAGGGGAAACCCAGAAAAAATTAAAATTAAAAACACTGTCCCCAAAGAGATTTTTTTTACCCATCCCCCCCAAAGATTATTGCTTTAAATTCACTGTCCCCCCCAGGTTTACATTACTTACTGTACAATGAAAATTACTTTACCCCTTTTTTAAAACCAGAGTTTAAAATTTAAACACTGTACCCCCCTGTTTACATTACCCCCACTGTCCCCCAGAGTTTAAATTACATTACACATTTTTACCCAGGGATTACTTTAAAAAATGTACAACGAGGTTATTTTTCACCAAAACCCCGGGGAATTTTATTACTTTGGAAACCAACTGTCCCCCCCCCGAGCTAAAAAAATTTAGAAAAAGGTACCCGGAAATTGTGTGTGTATATATCCCATAAATTGAAACAGCACATTTACCACTTTGGGTCAGTTCACTGAGGGTTTTTTTTTCACCCTTTGACAGGGGTCATTTACTTTTTGAAATTCTGCGGCCTTGCAAACGCAGAATTCAGAAGAGCAAAAAACCCCAACTCCCCGAGGCAGTTTTTCTGCCCCCTATCCTTTAGTGCTTTATTTTGTAAAACCCCTTTCGAAAAATTTCTGGTGGGGTTACACAGTCCGTGCAAAAAATATTCGATTTAAAATCATTTGAGTCTAAATGACGACATGTTTTTCCCTTTAGGGTATAATGTAAACCCAGTTTTCTGTGGTTGGATCCCGGGTTTGAGGCAGATTCGCACTGAATCCGCCCCCAGAAATCAGCATTCATATCTTCCTTTTAAAAAAATACCTTTTAAGGTTGTTCACACACCCTTTTATAGCGTGGCATACTGGGGCTTTCCCTTTATGCCACGTTTTTTAAGAAGTACCGCGGGCCCAAGCCCCTGCACTTTAAACTGCTGGGGGCCCGCCCCCTTCATTTCATTTTCCCCCTGTTGCAAAACCCTGCAGGGAAAAAGTGGAAAAACCCACTTCTTTTTTTCCCGGCCCCCAAAAACAATGGGGGGGAAAAAAAGAATTTTTAATCAACCCCCTAAATTTGAAAAGCAAATAAAATTAAACCGTAATTCAGTCCATACTTTTCCCGGGGCCCTTGCAGCCAATTACGTCCTAAATAGGGACCAAAAAAGAACTGTGTGAACACTGGACAAAATTTGTAAACACAGACAAAATTATTTTTTTATATATAAAATTATATATATATATATTTAAAAAAAATTATTTATAAAATATATAAAATATATGTTTTTTTTACAAGACAAAATTTGGCTGTACCCCAGTAAAACCGGGTTGGGAGTGCTCCCTTTTTTGAAGGATTCGGGGCCCTTAATAAAATAAACCCGACCCGACGCCCAAAAAATATTTTTAAATTATTTTGTTAGGGTTATTTCGTTTCAAAAGCAAGAGGAATTGGGCCCCAGTCAGTGCTATGCTCCCAAATTTTCCCGGGCCCAATCAAGGGGGGTTTTAATTAAAGCCATGGACCCGGCAAATTTGCTCCCACAGGGGGAAAAGGTTTCCCGCACCCATAGAAAACTTTTGGGAACCAAAAATTTCCCGCAAATTTTTCACTTGCTCTCTTAGAATTTGAAGGTTCAACCATTCAAAAAAAACTAAATTTTTCCCTTTAGGCATTTCCTTTTTTCCCTGGGGATTGTTAGGGGATGTTTTTCCCCAAAAACCCAATTTTGGGAAAGGGGCCCCTTTTCTCTACCCGGGAAAAAATGAGATCAAAGGGAGGTCATCTATGAAGGATTCTGTTTGGGGGCGATCCATTTCCCCAAAACCCAAATTTTCTTAGACTCCACAAAAGTTTTTTAGGGGGTTTTTTTTGGAAAATGTTTTTTTTTCCCCCCATTTCCTGGGGGTTTTTTCATTTTTTACAATTTTTTTTGTTTAAATTTATCCAATAAATGTTTTTTAAAACTGACAAGCAAAAGGGAAAACAATGTTTTGAAAAAATGATTTTCAGGTTCCATTTTCCAACCATCCTTCTCCCAAACTTTGAATGTGAGGCTCCATCTTTTTAAAAAACAATCATACATAAATTTGACCTCCAACTATTTAGATTTTCTTATTTTTATGAAAGTTTTTTATTCCCAAATGTAACTGAATCGTTACTGTTTTGCTTTGGTGGTGAGACAATTTTTTTTGTTCTTGATCCCAAAAATTTTACAACCTGTTCTCACTTTCCCCCTTAATAGCTCATTTGGTTTTTAGGCTGATTCTTAAGCGAAAAGGGGCAACTGGCCCCGAGCAGCCCCAAGGAAAAAAAGAAACGGGGATCATCCGTTCATCGATAGATCTCCGCCAAGAAGCGTTGATAAATGGGTTTTTTTACAGGCCCAAGTTTTTGATACTTGACAAGGGCAATTTTGAAACTCAATTTCGAGCTATAAATTTGAAAAACCTACAACATGTTTTACTTCATACTTGAGTACTATGGGTTTTGAAAAGGAGACCTAGTTTTCCAGCGGACAAAGACCCGAACAGACATTTAAGTTTTAGAAGGAATGGTTTTTAAAGACAATAAATATAGTTTCTGAATTGGCCCCCAGAGCCCCCATACCTCAACCCAATTTAAAAAAATTGTGGGGGAGTTTTTAAAAAAAAGCTTTTTATTTTACCCCAAATCCATTCTTTCAAAACCCCATTGGGAAAAAACGTAGAAGAGCCTGGGATCATATTTTTTGGTTTAAAACTGCTTTAAAACTTATCCAAAAACCCCCGAAGTTTTTCCAGGCAGTGTTGAAAACCAAAAAGGGGGATTTAACCCAAAAACTAACAGAATAATTAAAAAATTTAAAATTTTGGGTTTTTTAAAGCAAAACAATTAAAATGCAGTTACATACAAGAAACTGCAGAAAAATAAAGAAGCTAAGTAGTTGCAGGTTTTAAATTTTATGTATAAGATAGGTAAAAATGAAAAATTTTAAAAAATGATGGCAGCCTATGGACCCCCCATAGGGGGGATGAAGAGAAATTTGGGTTTTTTTGTCAAAAGTTCCCAAAACATCGTTTTTCCCTTTTGCTTTCAGTGTATTTTCCACCTAAAAAAGCTTGATTATTGTATCCCAAAAAGGGGGATAAAAAGCCTGATGTTACCAAATTTTAAAAAACCGTAAAAATTATCACTTAAAAAGCACAAAGTATGAAGAGGGCCCCGGGAATCAAGGGCCGAGGTTTTGGGGAAAAATTAGGATTGGAGTCGGGGGTTTTTGGGTTGCCGAACCCCCAGCCCCGGTATAAAACACATCTCACAAAATTCGTACAGTAAATTCCCCCATACAAACGCCCACACACTTGTTTTCCCCCCCTTAAAACCCGTAGTTGGTTCCGTCGGGAAACCCTTTTTTCCCCCCCCACTACAAAAGGGGGGGGGGAAACGGGGGGGGGGGGGGGAGGGGCCAAACTGATTCATTTGGCAGGGGCTTCCCCATTCTCTTTTTTGAGACTTTAGCAAAGGGGAAGTTTTAAAATGAGGGGGGGGGAAAGTACCTTTCACAGGCCCCCGATACAGAGTGTGCTGGGCTGGGGACAGCTTTCCCGAATTGGTGAAAGCAACCCCAGCGATTTCCCGCTCTAAACCCAAACAAACGCCCTTTTCCCCACTTTTGCACTAAAACTTTAGGGTGCTAACCCACTCTGTCCCTCAAAGATGCACAGAAATATGGGGGCAAAGGGTGAATTTTTTTCCTCCCTGAGACATTGAAATTTCCTGGATTTTCAAAATCACCTCAAATTAATTAGTTGAAAAACAATGAGCCCTAGGGCAAAAAACGTTTGGGAAAAATTTTTAAATGACTTCTTTAGCGATATTATTCCCTTTATTTGGTAAAATTTTCAATGCTAGTTGAGGTTGTTTTTGAACATTCCTAAGACACAAATAATTAATATTTTGCAGATTTTAAAGTATTTGCCAAATTTTTTTCAGTAAAATTTTTTCTAACATGTAATTCTACATAGGTACCCAATCAGTCTTAAAAGTCTTCATGACACGGATGCAAATTTAAAAGAAGTTGTGTCTAAATTATTACTTATCATCAATTTCAAAAGACAAATAAATAAAAATTAAAGAAAAACACCAATCTCTAAATTTACTGACAGTGACATATTTGGGATTAAGGTTTACAAATTTGTAAATTTTGCTGTAGTGACTTCCGTATTCATGCTTTCATAGGATTAATTTTTTTTGATGGGCCAAAAATGGGGGGGGTGGGGAACGTCTCCCACCCAGAAAATGCATATGCCTATGCACAAGTATGGTTCACTTTCTGGATTTAATACTTCTTCTGTTGCCCATAGCAACCAATCAGAGCTCCTCTTTCAATAGTGCTCAGAAAAACTTAGACCTAAACATTTTTCATACTTTCATCTCTCCCCATATTTTTACATCATAATATTCTAAGAGCCAGAACTTCGTAAACCTTTTTGTTGAGTTATGTGACGGCTTTATATTTGCTGAATAAGTTCTTTTTTTATTGGTAGCGTATTGAGGTATATAAGAGTTTGTTTTTTTTTAGCACTTTTGATTTTTTTTTGGGAAGGGGGAAAGGAAAAATTTAAAAAAGGAAAGGGAATCTTATGGTTTTTATCCATTTATTTTATTTTTATTGCAGCATCACCGTTAATGTTAAATATCACAATAATTTTATAGTGAGATTGTTATGGATGCAGCAATGCTTTTTATGTGTAACTTTTTTTAAAGTTTTTTTATTGTAAAATCAGGTGTTTGTGCTTGTTTTTATTTTTTAGGGGGTTAAACATTCGTTCAGTTTATTGCCTTTTTCCTTTTTTGTAGCCCCCCTATTTTACATTGAGCAATACTTTAAAAAAAACAAACAAAAACATTTTCTTATGCATGATTATAATTTTGTTATAGACACCCATTAACTCTAATAACTCATGTAGTTCAAAAACCCAAAGGGCCCTCATTTGCCGTGAAATGCCATGCAAAACCCCAGGACCCCCCGATAGGGGAAAGGGGGGCCCTGGGGTGGGAGGAAGCATTACTGTGCCATCTAGGGTGTTAAGTGGTGGGAAATTTGGGGAGCCGTTTTTTGGGGCACTAAAGCGGGGCCCGTTTTTAATTACAGTGGCTTTCACTGTGGATGGTGCATGCGCAACTTCTGAGCCCGCACTATCAGAGTGTGGTACCTGCATGGTGCCCAGGAGACTTGCCAACTGAGTCTATGCAATTAGCCAATTACCGGCACACTGGCCCTTTAAATTTACAAGAACGAGCGCGCGCCTCAGCCGGCAGAGGGCGTGGACGGGACAGGAGCGTGGTCTGGTAAGTACTCAGAGCGAATGCGCCCGCAGCTTGTCCCACGGCCAGCGGTGCTACCCGTCCCCGGCATGCACCCCAGGGAGAGGAAACGGGTGCGCTACAGTACCCCCCTTAGGTCTCCTCCTCTTCTTAGGCCGAAGGAAGCTGCAAACAAGATCTTGGTTAAAAATATTAGCTTCCAGTTCCCAGGAACTCTCCTTGGGGCCGAAGCCCTTCCAATCAACAAGAAAGAACCGCTTACCCCTGATGGTCTTCATGGCCAAGATGTCCTTTACTTCAAAAACATCAGAAGACTCTACTATCGGAGACAGAGACACACTCCTCTGAGAGAACCGGTTCAAGACCAGGGGTTTAGGAGGAGACGTGAAAAGCGTTCGGAATCCGGAGAGATGGGGTAGGCAGAGCTTGTAGGACACCGGGTTCAGCTGCCGAAGTACTCTGAAAGGCCCCAGAAACTGCGGACCCAATTTGTAGCTGGGGATCTTGAGGCATACATATTTGGAAGAAAGCCAAACCTTGTCCCCTGGGAGAAACGTAGGAGAAGATCTCCTCCTCTTGTCAGCCTGGGTCTTCATGCAAGCCGAAGCCCGGAGTAAGGCATGTCGGGTCTCCCGCCAAATGGCCTTGATATCCCGAACTTGGTTGTCCACAGCAGGAACCTCGGAAGCAGTAGCCAAGGGGAGGGGAGGGCGTGGGTGATGACCATAGACCACAAAGAATGGAGAAACACCCGTAGCGTCAGAGTCCCGATGGTTGTAGGAGAACTCAGCCCAAGGAAGCAGCTCGATCCAATTGTCCTGTTGACCGGACACAAAATGACGCAGGTATTCCCCGAAGATCTGATTTACTCTCTCCACTTGTCCATTCGTCTGGGGATGATAGGCAGAAGAGAAGTCCAACTTGACTTGCTAGTGAGAACACAGGGCACGCCAAAATCGGGAGACAAATTGAACACCCCGATCGGAGACGATGTGCAAGGGTAACCCATGCAGACGAAAAATGTGACAGAAGAAATGACCCGCCAATTGAGGAGCAGAAGGAAGAACAGGAAGAGGAACGAAGTGGGACATCTTCGAGAATCGGTCCGTGACCACCCAGATGACAGAATTCCCTGAGGAAAAAGGAAGGTCTGTGATGAAGTCCATGCCAATGTGTGTCCATGGGGACTCCGGAACGGGGCAGACAGACTAAGAGACCCGCGGGCCTATGGCGTGAGACCTTGTTCCGGGGACGCGTGGCTCAGGAGAGAACGAAATCCTTGACGTCCTGGAGCACAGTTGGCCACCAGTAGTGCCGCGAGATAAGAGCGTAGGACTTCCGTATGCCGGGATGACTGGCCAGAAGAGAACTATACCCCCATTCCAGAATTTTTCTCCTGAGCGCTGGACGTACGTATGTTTTGCCCGGTGGGACACTATGAAGATCTACAGGAGCCACGTGGACCAGCCGTTCAGGGCCAATGATGTGCTGAGATACCGGTTCTTCTCCGGAAACGTCAGAAGCATGGAAGAGAGTGTCCGCCTTGACATTTTTCTTGGCTGGTCGGAAGTGGATCTTGAAGTCGAAACGGAGAAAAAGAGGGACCACTTGGCCTGACGAGGATTTAAATAATGGGCCGTCTGGAGGTACTGGAGTTTCTTGTGGTCAGTGAAGACGTGAAATGAGTGTTAAGCTCCCTCCAGCAGATGTCGCCATTCCTTCAGAGCCAATTTGATGGCCAACAGTTCCCGTTCTCCAATTTCATTCCGCCGGTGAGAAGGTCTTGGAAAAGAAACCACATGTGAGAGCCTTGCCTTTGGGGCCCTTCTGTGTAAGGACCGCCCCCGCTCCCACAGACGAGGTATCCACCTCTAGGCAGAAGGGTTTTTCCGGATCTGGAAGGACCAAGATAGGTGCTGAGGAAAAAGCTGTCTTCAGTTCGGAGAATACTTTCTCGGCTGCCGGGGGCCAACATTTCGGATTTGCGTTTTCTGTTTCTCCAAGAATATGTCCCCAAAGTCCTGGCACTCCGTTGGCAGGCCTGGCAGAGGCTTGAAGGGCGACTGTGGAGAAGAGGTGGGCACCGGGCGTGGTGCCAACAAACAGAGATCCTGGCACTCCGATCCCCAACGCAGGACCTCGTCTGTCTTCCAATCAAGTGTAGGGGCGTGACGTTGCAGCCAGGGTAGCCCCAACAGGATCACCGAGGAAGCACAAGGCAGAACATGAAAAGAGATTTTCTCCTTGTGCAAGACCCCTACATGGAGGGACACTGGCCAGGTTATGGATTGAAGGGAGTCGCTAAGAAGCTCCCCACTGACAGAAAAGATAAGCAGGGGCTTCTCCAGATGGATCACAGGCAAGCGGTAACGGGACACCAAGGAAGCATGAATGAAGTTCCCGGTAGAGCCGGAGTCAAGGAAGGCAGGGACCCGGAGCAATAGACCAGCAACAGTCGTTACCTCCACTGGCAACATCAATCGTGGAGACGGAGAATTAGCACCTAGGGACGCCTATCCTACGGCACCTAGGTGCTAGCGTTTCCCGAGCGCTGGGGGACGCTGCGGACAGCTTCTGCGGAAATGGCTCGGACTGGCGCAGTAGAGGCAAAGATTCTCCATCCTGCGGCGGGAGAGCTCTTCATCCGACAAGTGAGCCCGGTCCACCTGCGTGGGTTCCTTGTTGGAGACCTGCGGGAGCGGCAGCGGAGATCTCTGGAAGACAGGGGCCAGACGAGGTAGTCGGTGAGGTCGTGCCGAGTCACATTCCTGGCGGAGCTCCTCCTGTATCTCCGTGTAACGCACATCTATGCGAGTGGCAAGGTGGATAAGTTCGCCCAGAGAAGAAGGAAGATCTCTAGCTGCAAGTGCGTCCTTTACCATGCAAGACAGACCTTTCCTGAATGTGGCGCAGAGGGCGTCGGCGTTCCAAGACAGCTCAGATGCTAGAGTGCGGAACTGGACCACATAGTCACCTACGGAGGAGTATCCCTGACGAATGTTCAGGAGCGCCGTCTCGGAAGAAGACACACACGCTGGCTCCTCGAAAATGCTGTGAAATTCAGAGAGCAAAGCCTGTAGGTCTGCTGTCACTGGGTCGTTCCGGTCTCAAACGGGTGTCGCCCAAGCCAGGGCCTTTCCAGATAGCAGGCTCACCACAAACGCCACTTTTGACCCTTCCGTGGGGAACTGGTTAGCCATCATGGGTAATAAAACCTCTGCAAAGCTTCGGGTCCCCGTCAAACTTAGTGGGTAATGATAGACGAAGCTTCGGGCCCATGGATGCCAGCGGGACGGCAGAAGGTGATGGAATAACCGGCGAAGAAGACGGTTGCTGCTGCTGGGACGCCAGGAGTTGTCGCATCATGGCGGACAGCTGACCCAGTTGCTGTGCCTGTTGTGCGATCTGCTGCGACTGCTGGGCAGCAATGGTCGTAAGATCCACAAGACTAGGCAGGGGCACCTTGGCGGGATCCATGGCTGGATCTAACTGTAACGGCCGGGTAAGTGGATCCACTGGACCACTGCAAGCGGTGGCAACAACCGCGCCGGGGAGCGGAGTCTAAGTAGGTCCATGTTTTCACCAGAGCCCGCCGCAAAGCAGGATAGACTTGCTGCGGCAGGATTCTACCAGGTCGCTACCCCTGACACGGCGGGCTTGCGGTGGCGGCCGAGGTGCAGCGAGGTACAGGATCATGAGACGAGAACCGTAGTCGTGGGCAGGCAGGAAGGTCAGGGCAGGCAGCAGAGATTCAGAGTCAAGAAACGTAGCCACAGGTCGGGTACACAGCAAGGCAAGAACTCACTTAAGGAACGCTTTTTCTAAGGCACGAGGCAACATAGATCCAGCAAGGAAGTACCGTGGACCGAACCAATATATAGGGGCAGCGCCCTAGCCAATTACTGGCGCACTGGCCCTTTAAATTTACAAGAACGAGTGCGTGCGCCCTAGAGAGCGGGCATGCGTACCTCGGCCGGCAGAGGGCGCGGACGGGACAGGAGAGAGGTCTGGTAAGTACTCAGAGCGAGTGCGCCCGCAGCTCGTCCCGCGGCCAGCGGCGGCACCCGTCCCCGGCAGGCACCCCGGGGAGAGGGCACGGGAGTGCCTGTGGCCCGCGGGCTGGAGCACGGTGCCACTCGTTACAGAATGACTCACGTTCCTGGTAGGTTGTCCAGGGATCCGGAGCCAAGCTAACTGCAGTGCATCCTGCAGCTGTTGGAGGGTGTGTGGGGATGGATCCAAAGAGCAAATATGACAATCAAGTTGGTCCCAGAGATACTCAATTGGGTTTGAATCTTGGGAGTTAGGAATCAAAAGTCGTACTTGGAAATTTTTAAATATTTTTTGACAAATTTATAATGTTAACATTCATTATGCATTGAAAAGTTAATCACATTCTAACACACAGTTATTTCTGAAAGCTGCTTACAATTTGTATTATTATGCGTCTAGGGGGCTAAAGCTGGTGCATCGATATTTCGGGCAGCGTTCCAAATATAAATACCATCGGAAGCAAGCTGCGGGTCCCTTATGTTCACACAGCTGATTTGGACACTGGTTTTGGCATGGATTCTGACCCCAAAACAGTGTTAAAAACTACTAGAAAACGCTACGAGTTAATTTTCATCTATTTCTATGTAAATCACATCGTAGTTCATACGATGCAGTTTTTATGTGGAGTTTACTCGCTTATTTTCATTGCTGTTTTCAGCACTGAAAGATAAGTGACATGTCAATTCTTGAGGCGTTTTCCATGAGCAAAATGCCCATAAGAAACAATGGGTTTGGATTTTCGTAGCAGAAATGCCTCACACAAGTTTGGAGCGTATTTTAAGGCACTCCAGCTCTGAAAATCTGCTTCAGGACAAGCTGAATCTCTGTACCCCTCCCATAGACATGAATGTGTGTTCTGATCACAGCTGTGATCGGAACTCCAATATATATGTATAGTAGAGTCCCGATCACAACACACACTCTGCTACCGACAGTATTTTTAAACACTCAGGGCGATATGTCCCAATATGCAAGGACCGTTTTTTTTGGTCTATTTTACACCAAAAAAATTCTTACACCATATTCTCGAAGTAAATGAACTGTAATATACCAAAACTAGGCGCATTAGACGCCGGGCACGACACATTGTAATACGCGTAAAAAGGCGCTTTACATACATTAGCAATGATACTATATGTGCTTCCGTTATGCAATGTGCCTTGCTAGCCACATTACATACACTACCAATGATGCGCTATGTGCCGCGATTGCAATTTAAGTTTACTATGCAACATATACCAGACACCAGATTTTTGAGAGGATCGTACTTCCAGGCGCTCTTTACCCTGATTAAATGTGCCTAAAAATTGCTGCGGTGACGCCAATTTTTTAACATGTCGCCCTGAATGTCCAGGGTGTGCAGGATCTCCTCAAAGCTGGGTACTCTGAAGTTCTGCCACATGTCTACAACAGTGTTGTACAGCACACATTGGCGCTTCCCGGTATTACCGCATATGAGTAAATGTCTGCTTTTATCTTCACTGGCTACCCGCGGAGCAGCTCCGGACCCTGTGGGTATAGGTACCTCCCCCAAATGGCAGACATTCAGCACGGATCCTCTCCATCTTCTCCCTTTCACAGCTGCTGCGAGCAGGACATTAGCAGGCTCCAGGTCTAGGTGCACCACTCCACCGCTGTGCAGGAAGCACAGTCAGTCAGCGACGTACCGGGCATAGCGCAGATAGCACTTCTTCTCCAGTGGGAAGCTGCGGCCGTAGATGTACTTGTGGAGTGTGCTGCTTCCAGCAAACTCCATCATGATGGTAGCCCTTCATTGCTTACCATAAAGGGTTGGGATAGAGTTAGGGTAGGGTTAGGGTTGGAGTTAGGTTAGTGTTGGGGTAGAGTGGGGATGGGTTAGGGGTAGGGCTAGAGTTTGGGTAGGGTTGGAGTTTATATATATATAGCCCTGTTTCATTTTGGTATTAAGCTGCTTTACTGTAGCATGTTAGTCTGCCCTCACACCTTTGGTGCCATTTGTCCACTCAAAATACACTTTCCCCACAGCTGAACAGTTCACAAATTGCACAGTTTTAGAAATGTACTGTCACCATTGCTTGAAAGTTAATATTAATCATCACTTTTTGCAACTCTGATAAATTGTCCTGCAACTAGATAAATGTGTGCAGACAGCTTACCCATGTATCTGTCTTTATTAGTGCATTCTTGTTGAACACAGTGTTCATCATGGTGGAGAGAATCAAATGGCTATTTAGGGAAAATGCTCAAGTCTGCGATGATATGGGATTTATAGTAAAGGTTGCGGCTTGACTGTTGTGTATAAGCACAAGAAGGATTTTAGCAACTTTTTTGGAGAAAATAATTAGTTTAGGAGAGGAGGTAGGATCAGGAAAGGAGCCTGATCAGTGATCAGATGCAGTTTTTTCTGATATTACAACACTTCTTCTATCTACTTGTCAGGGGCATCGCTAGACAGTTTTATTCGGGGCTCGTGCCCCGAATAAAATACCTGCAGCCCCGAATGTTTCAGTCCACTACCAGCCCTCGCATCTGCACAGTAGCGCGGTGCCGCATTATTGTTCACAGTAGATGCGGCGCCGGACACTACTTTTCAGTGCTGACTAACTTGCTCCGCTGCCGCCGCCGAAGCCTCCTGTGTGTTGCTGTGCAAGGTGAGGGAGTGAACGCCGCGTATCACGCTTCATCAAGCCCAGGGACGCCGGCGTCGGCGCCTTCATGCTCCTCCTCCTAGCAAGTGAGTGCCGCCGGCCCCGCGCAGAGAATAGAGCAGCCGGCGGCAATAATAGGTATTTATAGTTAAGCTGGGGCTGGGCAGGCTAGGCTCAGACTGGAATACATCTAATGACATGTTTGATTATTAGCTCTGACCTATGCCTTCTTATATACTGTGGGGATCTATGCCTGCCCTATCTTCTGTGGGGACCTTTGCCTGCCGTAAATACTGTGGGGACCTATGCCTGCCGTAAATACTGTGGGGACCTTTGCCTGCCTTAAATACTGTGGGGACTTGCCAACTTACTTGGAGGGTCTATATACCTACCAACCTACGAGGGGACCTATATACTTATCCACATACTGGGGGTACCTATATAACTACCTACTGGGAGACCTATGTATCCACCAGCCTACTGGGGGCACTATATAACTACTCTGCTATTGTGGGACCTGTATAACAACCGCCTACCTAGTAAAGGGACCTATATACCTTCCTAGCTATTGAAAGTGCTTATATACCTACCTGCTTGGGGACCTATTTATCTACCTACTTACTGGGGGGCTGGCCGATATAGCTACCTGTCTACTTTGAGGGGACCTACATCCATACTGTAATCCTTACCTACTGGGGGCCTACATAGGAATGAGGGGTGACTCCTCATCCCTCACAGCAGGACCCTGGCTTTTCTATCATAGGAAAGCCGGTTGCTGTGGAGGATGGAGCATAACCATGATTTCCTATATAGGCCACCATTAGGTAGGTGTATAACCCTTCCACCCCCAGGTAGGTATATAGGTGCTGGAAAGTGAGGATTCTAAAATGTTTGTGTGGTAAATTCTGCAGAGACATGTGGTGGCCGGGAGAAGTCATCATGGCGGTCTGGGCTGGATGGAGAAGAAAAAGGAAAGAGAACAACTCCCATCAGAGGAAACGTCTCCTGTGAGTCACTTTATGTAACTGCACTGTGATCACTTATATGTCTGCAGAGCGCCTACATACAACTAGCATCTACCACTCCCTGGTCACTCTATGGTGGTGATATATGTCTGCAGAGCGCCTGTTTAGAACTTGTAGTCACATGTGGTGGTCACATTCAATCTGGGTCTGGCAGTATTATTTAGTCTTTGAGTAGTAATATTATTGGATTTTAGTATTGTAGGATTTTCTTTAGTAACAATCATATGTATGGAATATTTGCTCCATGTATAGGTGTGATATTCGGTACCTGTATGACTATTATTTAGGGGTATTACTGTGTCATATGTAGGTGAGAGGTTTTGAAAAAGTAAATTTGTCAGCGCTGTTTCTCATTCTACACTGCACTGCTGAGGTGATGGAGGGGATCTATGTGGACTATGTGGAAAATAATCTAACAGAAACATACACTATTTTCTGTAAAAAATACATCATGCCACAGTTCTCGATGTGGTGCAAAAAGTGCCGTGTGAACCCCGTCCTACTGAGAAAAACATAACACAGAGGGCCCAGGCCTCGGATCTTTTAGGACCCTAAGGCTAGTTTCACACGGCTTAACGCAATTACGCCGTGTGGCCGAGGGCGGGAGCGGGGGGCCGGCGCCTCGCCGGCCCATAGACAATCATTAATAGCAGCGCGTATACGCCGCTAGAAAGTGACATGTCAATTATCTCCCCGCCCGCCGGATTCGCCGAGCGGGGAGAGGAGACGTAATCCATAGTTCTCTATGAGAACTGTGGATTACCGTAATGAATGGGCCGTTTTCAGCCCGTAATTTGCGCACTTCGGCGCGTAATTATGGACCGAAATACGGCCCATTTTAAGCCGTGTGAACATGGCCTAACAACGCCCCTGCTACTTGTTCTATTGATTTATCTAACATTTGTTGAAAACTTTGTGGCTTGTAAATATTTTCCAACCAAAGTTGTATTGTGTCATATTGTATTTTAGTGTGTCAGTCCTCCTCGGCCTCATGATTTTGTGACCGAAAGTAAATGAGACAGTCATTTATTTTTAATGTGATGCTACAAGATAAGTAGTTGTTTCACAAACAATTGAGTGTACATCAAAGAAAAAAAATAAGGATTTCAATAGAATTTAAGAAGGATGTTTGATGTATGATTTATTGCTATAATTAGAATCCATTTCTCTTATAAAACTTTGCTCTGGCAATAACATCATTAGAGTAGTCTCCTCCTGTTGTGTTGCTGTCAACGGCATCAAAACTGTGGACGTTTCCTGGACCCATATTGTAAGCTGCACGAGCACCTGCAAAATAATGAATGAAGTTAGGAATAAGCCAAGGGACTCTCGCTGTTAAAAGGGGAGTTCTCACCATGCTCTTCACAGCAAGCTTTAGACTCTCGCTTTCTGATCAGACTGTGGGCTGTTCTACAGCAGTGATTGGCATATGAGCTTTGCTATTCCTAGGTAGGTTGCTGGTGGTTTTCCTTGCTCATTAGGAAATGAATGTAATCTTTTTGCCGCATTTCTTTCTAATAACGGTGCCAGTCGACACATGGTAACGCAGCTTTATGAAGGTGCCCAGGAGCCTCTAAGATCATCTATCTTAATCACTTACCTGAGGCTACTTGTCTTTCATTTCAGCTTTCGTAGGTATTTACATAACTGATGTTTTTCTTATGTCCCACCAGCAGGACCCCCCCTTAGGTCTTTCTACCCTCATTTCCGAGGTGCTGCTCCTTTAAACAGCTAAAAGAAAAGCATGTACCGTATATACTCGAGTATAAGCCGACCCGAGTATAAGCCGAGGCACCTACTTTTGCCACAAAAAAACGGGAAAGCTTATTGACTCGAGTATAAGCCTAGGGTGGAAAACGCAGCGGCTACTGGTGAATTTTAAAAATAGATACCAATAAAATTTCATAGGCAGGTATAGGCAGTTTAATGTCCCCCATAGGCAGGTTATATAGGCAGTTTTAATGTCCCAGATAGGCTGTATAGGCAGTTTAATGTCCCCATAGGTGGTTATAGGCAGTTTAATGTCCCCCATAGGCTGGTATACATGTCCCCAATAGTTATAGGCAGGTACTAGGTAGGCTATAGGAGTACTAGGCAGGTATAGGCAGTACTAGGCAGGTATAGGTAGGCTTATAGGCAGTATTAGGCAGGTATAGGTAGTACTAGGCAGGTATAGGTAGTACTAGGCAGTACTAGGCAGGTATAGGCAGGCGTGTATAGGAGTACTAGGCAGGTATAGAGTATCTAGGCGGAGGTATTATAGGTAGTTCTAGGCAGGTATAGGTAGTACTAGGCAGGTATAGGTAGGCTATAGGCAGTACTAGGCAGGTATAGGTAGTACTAGGCAGGTATAGGTAGGCTATAGGCAGTTCTAGACAGGTATAGGCAACGTTTTAAAACAAAAAAAAAAAATCACTTACCTGGCTCCCCGCTGCTCCGTCTCCCTCACTGGCCGGCCTCCTCGCTGTTCGGTCCCGCGCGCTCTTCCCGGCACAGGCGGGTGACGTCATCAGGCCGCGCACGCAGCGTGAGGACATGCACGCTGCCTGTGCCGGGGAGCTCCGGCCAGCCGCGGCTGCTCCGGAGAGTTTGCGGCCGCCCAGAGTCCACTGCGGAGCACGGAGCGCTCGCTCTGTGCCCCGCAGTGGTATCTCTTCACCTGTGTGCGCTCCGGAGGAGTCGCATGCAGGGGAAGAGATGACGGACAGTGCCCAGGCCAGCGCAGCGCCCGGACACTGTCAGCTGTACTCGGCATTCAGTTATATGTGCTCCCTGAGGAGCCGCATATAACTGAAGCGTCCCTGTCAGCACTTGGGCTATCGCAGCGCCTGAGTGCCGACAGTGACTCGAGTATAAGCCGAGGGAGGGTTTTTCAGCACATTTTTTGTGCTGAAAAACTCGGCTTATACTCGAGTATATACGGTAGTATGTTTTTTTTTTTTTTTGGCTTTGCAGGAAAAGGGCATGTTGCACTATTGTGCTGCTTACATTGGCACATATCAGTCTGCTGTTGCAGCCACTGTGATATACTGTCAGGCCCGGACGGCACATAGGGCAAACCGGGCATTCGCCCGGGGGGCCGCTGCGGTCCGGTCCGCAGCGCCGGCTCGGAGCGCCCGCCGAGGGGGCCGGTGTTTCTCCCGGCGGGCCCCCAGTGCCGCTGGGCACACGTACAGGGGCCGCAACGGTCGCGCATGCGACCGAACCCTGTGCCAGGGGGGCCGATAGGCCCCCCTCACCACACGGCTGCCTGGCCAGGTCACCGATCAGGGGCGTAACTACCGGGGTTGCAGTTGCTACGGGGCCCCTGCGCTTAGGGGGGCCCCGGGGCAGCTGCTACAGCTTCCGCTACCCCGGTAATGCCGCTCCTGGGCCCGCCGGCAGTGAACCTAACAGTTCACTGCGGCGGGCGGGGAGCTGCGGAGCCCAGGGCATACTCCCTCTGAACGCCCGGGCCCTCAGAGGCAGCGCTACCCGGAGGTAGCAGAATGGAGCGCCGATCGCTCTGCTCTGCTACTTCCCCTGCCGGCGCTCTGTGGTCACGTGGGCGCGCGCGGTGACGTCACATCTCCGCGCTGAGTGCAGAGGCTGCAGGGAGCGCAACAGAGAGGAGTGAGCGGTGCATCGGGGACCAGAAGTAGGTTTTAAGTGTGAATATATGTTTATGCCCCCAAGCCTGCCTGCCTATACAGCCCCCTATATGCCTGCCTGCCTATACAGCCCCCTATATGCCTGCCTACCTATACAGCCCCCTATATGCCTGCCTATACAGCCCCACAAGCCTGCCGTATAACCCCACAAGCCTGCCTACTTATATGGGGCCCCTTTAGCTACCTAAACCCTACCTATATGGCCTCTATAGCCCACCTAACCCCTGTCTACCTGTATGGCTCCCTATAACTACATAAACCCTGCCTGCCGATATGGGCACTCTATTGGCTACCTAAACCTTGCCTATTTGGGGCCCCGTATATCCCATCTAAACCCTGCCTGCCTAAATGGACCCCATATAGCCAGGGGGCAGGTGCTGGAAAAGTCAGGATTCTAAGATATTTGTGTCTAAATCTGCAGGGACAAGTGGTCGGGAGATGTCATGATGGCCGACTGGACCGGATGCAGAACAAAGGGGAAAGTCAATGACTCGTCAGAGAAATGTCACCTGTGAGTCACAAGATGTAACTGCACTGTAATCACATATATGTCTGCAGAGTCTGTGTACACTTACTATATGGTTACTGTATGGAGGTAATATACAGTCTGCAGAGCCTGTGTACACTGGTGTCTACCACTATATGTCACTGTATGGTGGTTATATACAGTGTGCAGAGCCTGTGTACACTGGTATATACCACTATATGGTCACTATATTATTATATATCATTATTATTATTAGACAGTATTGGTCTTTGTGTACTGATCAGTAATAGTGTAGGGGTATTCAGTCACTATTCAGGTCAGTCACTATGTGGTGGTAATTTGTGGTCGTGTTCTGGTGGTATAATCAGGTCCTTATGTAATAGCGTTATTGGTAATGCTGGTCTTAGTATAGTGGGATTTGATTGGTAGCAGTATGATGGTGAGATGTATGGTGAGGTATTTGCCCCTTGTATTATCTACATTATCTAACAGCATGTCCTGGTACATGGGTGTGGTCAGGGGGGGCTCATCCAAAAGTTTGCTTTGGGGCCCTGGCTTCTCTAGTTACACCCCTGTCACCGACCCAGCCATGCAGCCATCACGGCCACCGCCTGCACCGCGTGGTGCAAGCAGCGCCCGAGGCTGAACAGCTGGGATCTTCTGATCACGTCTGTTCAGCTCCCAGGAGGCCGCGGGGCAGGTGCGCCATGGACGAGGAGAGAAGAGGAAGCAGAGACATCAGGTAAGTATTGTTTTTTTTGTTTTTTTTTTAAACTACTAGCCCTGCCTGGCTATATACTGCCCTACCTGGCTATATACCGCCCTGCCTGGCTAACTATATACCGCCCTGCCTGCTACGTATATACTGTCCCTGCCTACCTATATATCAACACTGCCTGCCTACCTATATATCAGCCCTGCCTGGCTATATACTGGCCCTGCCTGCCCATATAATGACCCTACCTGGCTAGATACTGGGGGCAGCCCCAGCTACCTGGCTAGTTACTAGGGGCAGCCCCATCTACCTGGCTAGTTACTGGGGGCAGCCCCAGCTACCTGGCTAGATACTGGGGGCAGCCCCAGCTACCTGGCTAGTTACTGGGGGCAGCCCCAGCTACCTGGCTAGTTACTGGGGGCAGCCCCAGCTACCTGGCTAGTTACTGGGGGCAGCCCCAGCTACCTGGCTAGTTACTGGGGGCAGCCCCAGCTACCTACCAAATTAATGGAGGAAGGCTCTGTTTACCTAACTAATGGGGGTTTACCTATTTACATGCCACTTATCTGACATTTTTTAATTTCTAATTTTTAGCGTCTAACATACGCTGCTTGGGGAATTGATAGGAAAGTGCTGGTAAAGAGAGGAGTCTAAGATGTATTTGTGGTAAATTCTACAGGGCCGAGTAGTTATCGGGAGAAGAAGAAATTGCATGCTGTACCGGACAGAGAAAAAAAAGGAAGGGAACAACATCAGGGAAGACATCAAGGCAGTTTGGGCCAGAAGGAGAAGAAAAGGAGAAGAGAACAACTCCCATCAGCGATGACGTCTCAATTTTACTTCTGTGTTGAGTCAATGCTGTATTCATGTGATGGTGACCCGACTACTGGTGATGTGATTGATGGGTTATGCTGGTGCTTGTGTAGTGTCAGTGTAGGCTTTTCCCGGATTGTAAAGCAAGTGCACACCTGACTCTGGGGTTTCTCTGCACCACTGTTTCTTTCTTTCTTGCTTGCTTGTGTGTAGGCTGTTTTCACACAGAGCGTTTTTTTTTCTCATTTTTTGATGCGTTTTTTTTGTGCAGAAGTGTACAGCATTAACTACTCTGCCTTTCTGCACAAAAATGCACCAAAAATGCTCCATGTGAAAGCACCTTTATAGTGTAGTTTATTTTAGAAAGTGGCGAGGTGCGAGAACAAGGGACATTTTTTAAGCGGATATTGTATGTGGGCTGCTGGGGTCTTTGTGTCAGGGCACATTTTTATTCCCAGTCCGGCCCTGTATACTGTTGTATGTTTTACCTTTTGAATACTATGGGAAATCTCATACCTGAATTGTATTATCCAGAAGAACATGACTACATTAGTAAACCCCTTTCAGGTCTCCTCTCCTGTCAGCTCACCACAAGAAAATGAGAAGACAGTGGGCACAAGCATCCAAAATTTTTCTCTTTTAATTCCAGTGGAAGATTGGAAATATTTCACCTGGTGTCACACATCTTGAGCTTGGAGGCACTACAAGGCAGCTTTCACTCTGTACTTGAGAGATACACTCTGTGTGTATTGTTTCATGAAACATGGGATTTACTCCTTGTAGAGATGAAAGTATTTTCAAACATTTCCTTTAAAAGATCTCCCTAACACAGCATAAATTGTAATATTGCATTTAGTTGCATTTTAAAAATAAACCTGAACCCCCAATTTAAAGAGGTTTGTCCTACTTTCAACAATGATGGCATATCGCTAGGACATGCCATCAATGTCTATTAGCCTATGGGACCTGGACCTATCTCCAAAACAAGCCCCAAAATCTCTCCCAGAGAGATGGACCGGAGAGGTGGTTGGGACTCTCCCATATACATGAATGGAAATTCTGAGTATAGCTGAGGGTGATGCTCGGCTAAAATTGGAACTCAGATTTATTTTGGTTTTGGTGCTTGCTTTGGAGCTAGGTTTCACTTGCACCTATCTCCAAAACCGCTCTGTGGGGCTCGTTTTGGGACCAATCAGACAATGATGGAATGTCCTAGTGATTTGCCAGTAGTATAATGTTGTACTGTGTTAGCCATAGAAAGTAGTAGAAGAGTGAAGAAATCAGGCGATATCTTTTAGAGGCTAACTGAGTATATTTGATGTTGAGCTTTCGAGAGTACTAGCTCCCTTCTTCAGACAGTGTTATATAACAAACTGAAAATACACAGACTTTTTATACATAAATGACATGGATCTTCAAAGGATCTTAGAATTCTTAAAAATAACAAAATGCAATATAGGTAGAGCAGTTATTTACAACAGGTCAAGAAATAAACAGTCTGGAAACTTGTGAGGCATGACAGGAGTGATCAGTAATTATTTCTCTTATCTCTATATGCAATCAGGGGAGATTTGTTGCTCTCACAGTTCACACATAGTTTGACATGAAGCTGGCATGAATATTTAACCCATTTTGCAGAGTTTTAAATTTTTGCATTAATTTATATTCCCATTCCTTCCTCTCCCTCTGTGTCTTAAAATTTCCCATTAAGATCATAAGCTGTAAATCTTCCATGGAGTGATTTTCTCCAGAGAAATGTGCGGCCACTGGAAGAGCAGTTCTGCTGTTACTAATCCTGATTGCATATAGAGATAAGAGAAATACTTACTGATCACTCCTGTCACGCCTCACAAGTTTCCAGACTGTTTATTTCTTGACCTGTTGTAAATAACTGCTCTACCTATATTGCATTTTGTTATTTTTAAGAATTCTAAGATCCTTTGAAGATCCATGTCTTTTGTGTATAAAAAGTCTGTGTATTTTCAGTTTGTTGTATAACACTGTCTGAAGAAGGGAGCTAGTACTCTCGAAAGCTCACCATCAAATATACTCAGTTAGCCCGAAAAAGGTATCGCCTGATTTCTTCACTCTTCTACTAGTGATTTGCCATCATTGTCTAAAGTGGGATGACCCCTATAACCTTCAAATTTGTTCAGTTGACCTTAGGAGATGGTGATTACGTCACCATCTGGGTACAGTCACACTGTGGAATTAATTTTCTTTTAAGCCATGACTGCATCCATAAATAGGGAGAAGCATAGACTTTCCTTTATATTTCTTCTGTTTTAGTGATTACGCCTGGCATTTTCTGCCACTCTGTGGAATTGTTTTACTTCAAAAGAGAGGTTAGGTAGGACAAGTTAAGGCAGGGAGAATAATTTTTTTTTTAAGGAGAATAATTTTTTTTTTAAGTATAGTTACCTTTCATTTTTTGGTTTTTTGACCAGTGTGGAAATTTTTGTTCTATTGCTGTAAACATGTCGCACAGGATCTGTGTAGCCTGATAGAGGTGTTCTTCACTATCCCAAGCTCCATGAGGTTTATGCCACCTTACATCAATCTGTAAAGAGTAGTACAAAGCTTAACTAGAAGCAGAAGACAACTAATGTAAAAGAGATAGAAGAACATCAAATATGAAACATGTACTTTACATCATAGTAAAACAACACTAAGTATATTAGCTAGTGATTGTGAATTTAAAATTCAGATAAATCCTTTCCTTCAACTGTAGTGCAATCTAGGCAGGTTTATAATGAAGGCATTAAGGGCTTCCCACAGCTTAAAAGGGTTATCCAGGAGTTTAATGATTTCATAGAACACCATAAACAGCTGAAAGATATTTCACTACCTTCGTGTGTTTCTTTTCTTCTCATTTGCCTCCTTATTCATCTATCATAATATCATTAAAACTTCATGGTTGTGGGAGTGTCAGTCGTTCTCTTGCAACTATTTCCTACAAGTCCCAGAATCCCTTGCAGTTACAGTCTAGGACTTCTCTGCACCCGCCCTCTAATCCTCCTAGCACCGTTTTTCATCATTTTCAGACATGTACACCTCATGCCCCTGTATCTCTGCTCCAGTTCACTCCCTGGTTTCCTGCATCAGGCTGTGTGTAGTCCAGTATGTAGTCTTTCATCATCCCCTAATTTATGTAATACATGTACAAATATATATAGTTTAATTTATAGATTTCTATGTATGTGCTGTACATCCCCCAACGCAGGTACACAGCTATTCCATCATAGATTGCTGTGGGTAATATGGCATCACCCAGTTTTCCTGTACACTGGATAGCCTATCTAGCATTCCAGAGAGGGGTGACGTCACATCCTCCACAGCAATCAGTTTTTGATCATGAAAAAGTTGTGTGCCTGCTGTAATAGAGGTGTCATCCTCTCTACACACAGTGCTGTCAGGGCATCATCCCATGATGCTTCAACCTGGCACCACAACTATACAGTCCCTGACAGAAGTTCTGTCGTTTATCCATGTTGTGGAAACCAAAGCTTATAACCGGACTTAAAACTCATCCATTGGTTTTAGAAATGACTCATAGGAAAGCTGAAACCCACACAAATGAGGTTTTGTTAACGAAAATATGTCTGGTGCCTGGGCTGGCCAGTCCTGGAGCACCTTGATCTTCTTTCCCTTGAGGAACTTTGATGTAGAGATGGAGCACCATCCTGCTGCAAATTTTAACCCCTTTTATGATAGGGAATGTAAGAGGTAGCTAATACGTCTTGATATTTTAGGCTATTGATATATTGCCTTCCACCTTGCAGATGTTTTGCACACCCCCATACTAAATATAACCCCAGACCATGATCATTCCACCACCAAACGTAACTGTTTTCTGGGTGTATCTTGGATCCATACGGGCTCTAGTAGGTCTCCTGCAGTACTTGCGGCGGCTGTGGTGTAATTCAGCTGAAGATTCATCTTCTGCCACTTTTCCAGCATCCATCCGTTTAGCAGGCTGTGGGCCTTGGCAAATGCCACACGGTTTTTTAATTGCCTTTTGTTAAGTGCTGGCTTCTGGGCACTGATTCGACTATGGAGGCCATTTCGAAACAGAATCCTACAAACTGTTCTAGTTGACACAGGGACTTGAGATGACCAGGCCTGTTGGAGCCGTTTTGAACTGGAAGAGGGGCTGGCTTTTAATTTTAGAACCAACAAACGGTCCTCCTTAGCAGTTGTCTTGCAGGGTCTGCTGGACCGAGGCTTGTCAAAAACATCTCCAGTCTCTTCAAATCTTTTTTTCATTCTTTGTACTTGATGCTGAGACACATTAAAGGTGCCAGCCACCTCTTCAGCCTCTTGATAATCAAGGCTTTTGTCACAGGGTGGATTTTTGGCATGTTGTCAGAGGTCAAGATGAAGTTCAAGTGAAGGTCTGGGGTGCTGGAGTTCTTTTTATACACACCCACTAATTAACCGATCAATTAGTGAGCACAGGTGAGGCTGTAAAATAGGATTGGGTGCATTATATGACAAGGCGACAAAACTTTTGTCTTGCCAAAATCTGTCCTGTGTTCTTTAAATTATCAATATTACAGCAGTGAAGCAAATTTATTTTCGTTAACAAAACCTCTTTTGGGAGGGTTTCAGCTTTCATACGAGTCATTCCTAAAACCAATAGAAGGGGTTTTTTTTAATCTGGGGGATAAGCTTTGGATTTCCCCCCAACTGGTAAGCGACAGAACTTTTGTCAGGGAGTTTAAAAAAGAAACATGGTTGACATTTTTTAGACTGTTGCGGATCATCTCAGTGTTTCCCAAAGAAAAATTCAACAAAAAAAATAAGGGAAGTCTTCTGAAACCCTCATCTCCTATCAGAAGGGGGTAAAGGACAGTGCACAATAATAAAAAGGGGGCTAGAATTTTTGCAGTGATGAGTCACTAAAGAACCATAGTTAAATTTTGATGTGATAAAAAACCCTCCCCCTGTAGCCCCGTACTGGGAATTTATTACATTCCTGTTAGCAACCCCCGTTTTAAAATAATGGGGTGAAGGGCACTTTAAAGGGAGCCAGCTCCTTTTTCTTTAAAGGTTTAAGTGTTTTTTCGAACGAGCCGGCTTTTAAAACACACCCACGGGGTTTATGACAAAATGTCTATAGACCAGAAACAAACCAAGGAAACAAAAGGACATTACATTTTATTCAGGGAAATAGGAGGGAAGGGAAATGAGGAAACTTTTCCGCCTGGGGTTTTGTTTAAAAAAGAACAGGAAATTTTTTTTAAAAGGGGACAATTTCAAAGTTCATTTAAATTAAATTTGTTAAAAATATAACAAATAAAAAGATCCTTTAAAACCCCTTCAAGCGTCTATGGGTCTTACCCATAACCTTTTAAAGCCCAGGGAGATTCCCTTTTTATCTATCCCGTCCAAAACCCCCAAAAATTTTTTGGGTTTTGTCCAACAAGGCTTTTCCCTTTTTTTGGGGTTTAAAAATTTACTTTGCAGCTTAGGCCCCATTTTTTAAATAAACCCCGGTCCCAAAGGCAGGGGGGGGCTTGTTTTGGGGGCGCCTTGATACCCAGCGCCTAGGTACATATCCACCCCAATTTTTTTCCCCGAGTTCACTTTAAAGGGGGAAAATTGGGAAACAGAAAAAAGACCTATTTTCTTTTAAATTTTTTTTTTTTTGTTAAACTTATTTCTTAAGAAATTTTTGGTTATGTTTTATCAACTTTCCATATCACAGTTTTCACTTTGGTCACTAGTACTAATAATAGTCTGTTCTGTAATGAAAACTTTAAAAGGGGGGTTTTCCTCCTACAATCATTTTACCTCAGTTAATTTTTTTTTTTTTAAAATTTGGTTTTACTTTTAATTCAGGGCGTGGGTTTTTTGGCTTTTCCCCAAAGGGGGGCAGTAGGGAAACCCGGTCTGTACTTTGAAACAGTGCTGGCACCTAAACAGGACAGAAATTTAAAAAAAGGGCGTTTGCTATAATGACCTGAGGGTTTTGATGCAGCCCTACAAAGACGAAAACTCAAAATTTGGTTAAAAATTTTTCCTTTTAAAGGACCCAAATTGCAAAATATTAAATTCCCCCTTTTAGCCCCGGGCAAAACCCTTTAACATTTTCCACATTTTAATCACCCGGATTACCCCGAAAGTTGGGGGACCAAAAAATACAAAAATTTCACTATCAACCCTTCACAATAGGGATTTGGGGCACAGCTCACCCTCTTCCCTTTTACACTTTATTCTTTTCCCTGGTTTTCCCCGAGCAAGCCCAAAAAAGCTCCTTTTTACAGGCTCCTATTCCCCTTTTTGCTGCGCAAACAATCGATCTAAAAAACTTTTAAAGTAGCTAGGAAAATTTGGGTTTCCCCCCAAAAACATATACAGAAAACGGGAAAATATTTCTCAAAAAATTAAACTCAAAAAAAAAAAACAGGGTAAAAGAAAAGAATTTTGTATCAGGTCTTGTTTTTTAAAGATTAAAAAAAAAATTTTTGGTGATAGATTCCCCGTGACTTAGGGCCGTGTTTCCACGGCTTATTCCCCGACGGGGTTTTTGGGGCCATATTTGGGGCGCCCCAAATCTTGGGGGAATAAGGGGGGGGGCGGGGGGGGCCGAGCGCGCAGGGCGCCGGGCCCCGGGCCCCCAAAAACAATGCCTTGTTTAAACGGCCGCCCCCGCCGTAAATAATGTTCAAGTCACTTTTTCCCACCGGGGGGCGGGAATTTTCCAGCGGGGGGGGCACGGGGAAACCCTGGTTTTTCTAGAAGCAGTTTGGGAAAACCTTTAAAGACCCCCGACGGATTTGGGGCCGTATTTTAAGCGCAAATTTCCTGCCGGGAAAAACGGTTCCAATCCCTCGAAAAAAAAGCCGTGTGGGGAAAAGGGCCTTAAAGGGTCAAAGGGAATTAGTAGGAGCCCGACCAGGGGTTATTAAACATTTTTAAAAGTTTTTTTTTGTTTATGGGGGAACAAATTTTTTTTTTTTCATTTTTTAAAAATTAAACCCGCATGAACCAAATGCATTTTTGGGAGTCCCATAACCTCTTTTGCAAGAAGGTTTTCCCCCGCAAAAAGGGACCCCCACAGATTTTGATTCCAGCAATAAAAAATTCAAATTTTTCCTGACCCCAGACACTGCCCCTATTTTGTCCTTGTATGTAATTTATTCGATTTCCCGATCAGTTTCTGCCCAAATTTTTCAGAAACTGTGATACCGTCTTTTTCCCTAAACCCCCATAAAAAAAAAAATCGTTTATTTCTTTTTTTTCCATAATTTTAGTAAAGAAAAACTACTGCAAAATTTTTCAATGCAAATGATATACTCACATAGCACAATTTTTTTATGGATTCACAACAAATCACTAAAAAAAAAAAAAAAAAATTTCACAAGACCTAAAAATGAAATTTATGGAAAATTTTTATTGCCCGGTGCACCCTTTGCTATAGCAAGTTTTAAATCCACATTGAAACTTGCCACTTTTCAGAAGCAGTATAGAGTATGGGGTTTGGGTTTGAAAAAATTTCATAAAGCCAAAAAACCCGATTTATTCTTGGTTTTTTAAATTTTGTTTTGAAAACTGTTTCATTTAAAATTATTTCCCGTACTTTTTATGCATAACCAAAACAATATTTAAAAAAAATTTCCCGCTTGAAAAATAATTTTCCTTTTTGTAAACTTTCTTAAAGCTGGAGTACACTAAAGATAATCGCTTTCTGCCATTTTCCTGCTTTGAAGGGGCTTTTTTTGTTTTTAAATAACCTACCTAAAAAAACCTTTTTACCACAAAAAAATTGGGGGATGTTTAAACCAAACACACATTAGAAAGAGGGTTTGGGGATCAATGCCCCAAGTCACCAGCTCAAACTTTTCCCTTAAAAAAGGGGGGTTGTCCAGATCATAAGAAAATTGAAAAATATGCTAGTGCAGGCCAATAAAATTTTTTTAAAAAGTCTATACTCACCTTCCTCCCGTTCCTGCTGCCCCAAATTTTGGCCCCTTTTTCTTTTAACTTTCGTTCTTGTCCAAAGATGTCATTGCTATAACTGTTGATTGGTTGCAACAGTCATGTGCCTCTGCTAACATCACCAATAATCACCGTTTTTTATTTTAAAAAAAGACCGCAGTCTGCTACACATAAATAACCCGGAAAAACACTTTAAAAAAAAATTAACAATATATATTAAAAAGAGGCAGCACCTCACCAAAATTATCAGGAATAAATTGAAACCCCTTTTTTAAATCCCCGAAAAAACCCTTTTAGGATAAAAAACCCTTTACATCCACTAACAAAAGTTTTTTGGGGCAACCAAAATTTCAAGGGAAATTTTTTCAAAACAAAAAGGGTATTTTAGGGATTGTTTCAAAAATATCAAAGAATTCCAAAAAATTTTTCCAAAAGATTCCCATAGGCGTTGAGAAACCTCAGAGATCGTTTAGTTAAAAGTGAGATACCTTCCCAGTATAAAATGAAGTAAACTTTAAAATTGGGGACTTAAACTGCCCTTTGTTTTCGTCAACGCAAGACAAAAGAGAAAGGGGGAAAAATTTTTTTCCCCCCCATATACTGGTGAAAAATTCTCTATTAAATCCCTTTCTTTACAAAGGGAACTTAGTTTTGGGGGGTTTATGTTTTTGGAGGGCCTTGGGAAGAAAATTTTTTTTAGGAAAAAACTACATTTACCCAAAAAAAGGGTTTTAAAAGGCCACAGACCCCAATACGCAAGAAAAACTTGACTTTACCTGTGCCAAACATTTGTGGAACGGCCCCTTCACATTTGGGAAATTTATGAATTAGGGTTTAAATTTCTCCAAAAAAAGGGAAATGCAATAGGCTAAATTTTTCTTAAAAAAAGGATTTTGGGGTGGATTTTAAAAAACAAAAAAATGGGGAAAACCCCAAAGGAAATGAATATAAGATTAAAAACATCCTCGGAAGTTTTAAATTTTAAATTGGGGTAAAAAACAGATTCGCTTCCCTTTTCCCTTTTTCCCGCACTTTTGGGATGGTGGTCTTTAAAATTTTAAATTTGTCAAAAACTTTTATGTTAATAAATTTTAAAAAATTTTAAAATTTTCGTTTTTTACTTTTTTGTTCTTCTCTCACTTTTTTTTTTAGATTCATTAAATTGGGGAACTATGAACTGCCCCCCAATTTTTAAAATGAAAAAATTTCTCTTTTTTTTTTTATTTTCTTGTTTTTTAATTAAAAAAAAATTTGTTTTTTTTTTTGTAATTTTGGGTCCCGTGGGTTTTCCTACGCATGTCCCTTTACTTTTTGATATTATTTCCAGGATGCTTTTTTCTTTATTTTAAATTTTTTTATTTTTTATTTTTTTATTTTAAATTTTGTACTTTTTTTTTAAAAACATACGGTGTGGAGTCACCTAGGCCCTTGGGATTCTTATTGGATCTCCATTTTTCTTTAGTAGTTTTTTGACCCCTTTGGGGGGCTTAACAAAAAGGGGGGAGCAATTGCTTCAATCTTTGAAATGGGTGTGCCTCCTAGTTTTTTTTCCCGGGTTTCTGGGGCATTTTAAAGGGGCTAAAACAAAAAATGTTTCACCAATTTTTAAAAGCACTTGCTTTTCCCTAGAATTAGTTTTCCCAAACCATATTTAAAAGTTGATGTTTATTTTCCCCCTTTGTTTAAAAATTTTCTATTTTTGCAGCACCTGAAAACGGTCACGGTTTCCCGCACTACTAGCCTTACAGCTCGGGGGGGAGAAACCAGGAAGCCTTTGTTTTGAATATTTACCACTGATTGTTAATGTGATGGCTGGTAGTAAACAGAGAATGGAGCAACCATAGAGGCTTAACTGGATCATCGAGCAACTAGAGAGGTGAGTATAGATTCTCCCATTTGGGGGCATAACTAAAAATTCATAGGGCCCCAAAAGGGAAAAGATAAAGGGCCCGCCACCTAATGGGGCAAAAAACTAAAACAGCAGATAAGTAATGAACATTTTAAAAGGAAAAAATTAAAACGCCATATAACAGGGAACCCAAATAAATATTGGGTTTGGGGAAAAGAAAGCCACCAACTATTTGTTCTCTACAAGGAATAATGTTCTTGTACCTGAGTGATCCCCTTCAACTTCTGGGGCCCATAGCACCCCCATAACGGGTATTTTTTGAATGAAAACTAATCCACATTGTAGGAAAAAAAAGCCCCTTTTAAGACTTTCTTTGTTGCTCTGGGCAACCAATCAGAGCTCCCATTTCATTTTTAAAGCCTCTGAAAAAATGAAAAGGGGAGCCCTGAAAAATTTTTCAAAGGGCAAAAAAGAAAAATCTTAGACGAGCAGTTTTCAATACATGTTTCCCCCTTTAAGGGGCCAGATTTCTACCAAATTTTTTTAAAATTATAAAAATTTTAAAACCAAAGGGCCATTTTGTGTTTGTATAAAAAAAAACACATAAAATCATATCACATAACCCACATATTGGGGACTACTACATAAAAAATATTTAAAAATAAACACAAATTTTTAAAAGGGAAGGGAGAAAATTTCTGGATTGATAGTAATGCCAACCAGAGGGCAAAAAACAGCAAGGAAAATGTTAAAAATTTCTATAACAGGCAACACAGTTATTTTTCATGCAATAAATAAAAGGCGGCGGGAAGGCGATTGGAGTGTTTATAAATTAAAAAATTTTTGGGGGGTTTTTTTTATGGGAAATTTTTTTTTTGGGGGGGGGGGGGGGGGTTTTTGGGGGAGGTTTTTTGTTTATTTTTTTTAATTTTTTTTTTAAGGTTTGAAGGAGGGGATTTTTTTAAAATTGGTAAATATTATTTTTTAAATATTTTTTTTAAAAAATTGGGAATTAAAGGGGACTTTATGTTTTAAAGTATAAGGGGTTTTTAAAAAAGGGTTTTTTGAAGTGTTTTTGGGTGATTTTTTTTTGGGTTTTTTTAAAAGGAATTTTTTTTTTAAAAGTTTTTTGGGAAGTTTTTGATGTATGGTTCTTTTTATAGGATTGTATAATGTGGTATATAGATGAGGACCTAGGGATTTATTTAACCCCTTAACTGAACGCCTGAAAAGTATTAAAATGGCCAGAACTTTTTTTATTTTTTTCCCTCCTACATTTCAACATTTTGTAACTTTTTTTTTTTTTAAATACAAGTTTATGGGCCTCTTTTTTATTCGAACAATTGTTTTTAAAGGGGGGAATAGTTTAATTTCATTAAAAATAATTCAGTATTTTTTTTTATTTTAAAAAAAAAATTTTTTTTTTTACACCATTAAATTTCACATTTAAACTTTTATTTAATTCTACAGTTTTAGGTGTGTGGATACCTAACGTGTAGGTTTTTTTGGCGTGTATTTTATACACAAAAATTTTTTTTTTAAAAATTTATTTTTTTTTTTTTTTAATTTTTTTTTTTACTCCCCTGAAGGGGGAACTGTAACATTTTTTTTTTTTTTTACCTTAGTAAGAAAAACTATTAAAAAATGCAAAAAATTTAAACGTTCTTTTGACAACAGTGATTAAGGGGACAAAGTGGTCCTATAAAAGGTTAAAACACAAAACCTCTGGGGCCACTTTGTCCCCCGGGGGTGAATGTGCACCATTCCCCGGGCTCTGTCGGGGCACCGGGTTTTTCCGTTTCCCCCGACCCGAGCAGGGAACCCCTTTTTTTGCACTGCGGGGAATCACCGCGCAAAACAAAAAATTTTAAAAAAAAGGGTGGCGGAGGTTTTCCTCCCTCCCCGTTTCCTCCAGGGGATGCCTGGGATCGGGGCTGTGTAAGGTTAAAAAGGACGCCCCCCCTGGCAGACGAAAACTGCCCGCACCCCCCCGGGCCCCGTCCAAACGGCGGGGTCGTAAAAAAAAAGGGGTTTTAAAAAAATTTTCATTACTTTAATGGCCCCAGAACGTTCCACACTGGCAGAATGAGAGGTTTTAAAAAAACTAACAGGGACCATGAAGATCATGCAGCCCTTTTTCCCCCAAAGAAACATACTATCCCCAGTGACCGTAAACCCATAGCCCGTTCCGGGCTAGCTCCTGGGCAAAAACACATAAAATTGGGCCCCTTTTTAACTGTAAGCGGGATCCCGAGGGTTTGAAAAATTGGGATGCGCATTTCAAATGAAAAATTTGGCTGCCAATTTCTGGGGTCACCCGACAAAGCCCACTACAGTTTGTAAGCAGCGCAGAGGGTCTATTCACCTAAGGAGCTCTACTTTCCCTACCCAAAGGGACCTATTTTCCTACAGGTGGGGTTTTTTATGTGTAAGGGGTCCCCTACACCCCACCCTTTAGGGGGGTTTAACCCAAACCCACTTGGGGGCCCCTATTTCTACCCACAGGGGGGTTTTTTTTAAATTTTCCTACAGGTTTCTCTATATCCCCCCTTTTAAAGGGGGTTTTAAATTACTGCCTACAGGGTTCTATATACCTACCCCATAGAGGGGCCCATTTAAAACTACCTTTCAAAGGGAAAACCCTACCTACAGGGGCTTACGTAAATAAGGGGGCCCATAATTTATCTATGGGGGGTTCCCCAACCTATCTACAAAAGGGCTTAAAAAAGGGGCCAACCCTACAGGGTTTAAAAACTAGCCCTACAAGGAAAAAAAAAATTATATTTATCCCTTTCAAAAGGGGCCTAAAATAAAAAAAACCCCCCCGGGGTTTTTAAAACACCTACAAAATGCCTATATACCTTTCCTAAAAAGGGTAATTTACTTAAATTTTTTTGCTACCTAATTTTAAACGCTTGGGGGTTTTAAAACTATATTTGGGGGGTTTTCTTAACCCACAAAAATTGGGGGGAAAAAAAAAAGGGCCCAAAATTTGTACACAAAAGAAGCCACATAGCATTGGGGGCACTTTTATTGTTTGGGGCACAAGGTGTCATTATTAACCCGATGGGGGGGTTTGTACAGACGGGGAAATTTGGGAGGGAAGTGCCGGGGAAAGTGAAGAGTCTTTAAATGTTTTTAGTGGTTTAAAATTTTCAGGGATGAGAGGTTTCGGGAGCAGTCATCATCAGCTGGTGAATTTAGAAGGAAAAAAGGAAAGATAATTCAATAGAGAGAAGATTAACCCGCTTCAGATTCCAAAAAAAGATCCTTTAAAATTAAATCTCTTCATTTATTTTAAAAATGTTAAAAAATTAAACATCCCAACAGTCACGGTTTCCAAACCCTATGTAGCACTAAAGTACATATATATACAAAGAAGCTGACTGGTTTCAGAAAAATATTCCTTATTCTTTTGCTCCCGTTAGACAAACCCAAAACTAAAATAATAAAACACCCGAATGTTTGGGATGTTGGGTTTTCCCCCTATTAAGGGAGCAGACATATGCAACAGCCTTTAAAAAACCCCAAAAAAACAACAGGTCTTTAGACCAAGCCCTTTTTATTTTTTTTAGTAAAAAACCCTTTCCTTATTTTGAACCATAAGAGTTTTTTTTTTTTTAGTTTGAAAAACCACCTTCGATTCCTTTTAACAATTTTTTTTTGTAGATCTCCAAACCTCGTTTTTAAAAATTTAATACCTTCCCCTGATACGCCAAAAAAATAAAAAAAATTTTTTGGGAAAAAAAAAAAACCCCACTGATATTTAAAAAGAAAAATGGAAGGGAAAAAGGGCAGTAATACCACCAAAATAATTTTATTTTTTTTCAACCCAAAAAAAAATGGTCAAAACCCCCCCACAGATTTAAAAAAAAACAGCCCAAATGTTTTTTGGGTTTTTCCTTTCTGGGAAATTGGGCACACCCCCATGATCCGAAAAAATTGGGGAAAATGCCAATTTCCGCCTGGGTTTTCGGGGGAAGGGTGCTATTCAATGATTAGGGGGCGGCTGCACCCAAACGCCAACAGAACCATCCCCCAAAAAACCCATTCAAAAGCGATAAAATACCGTCCGATCCTTACCAGAACTGACAATTATTGTGTCACTGCTTAGGCCCTACCCTTTAAATTCCATTTAAAGGTTGAGGGATTGGTTACTAAAAGGGGATATTACAATTGCGGGTATAAGAAATGCACCGCACGTCATTATGCCAAAATCACCCATACATTTACATTTGTAGTTAATAGGAGTTTTCATATAAAATTATTTAATAATTACAATACTCAATACGTTATTTATTTGATCAGTTGTGATAAATGCGATATTCAATATGTGGGTTACACCACATGCCCCCAAAAAGTAAGGATCAGAAGGCACCTTTCAGATGCGGTACAGCCCAAAAGCGATAAGATCATCAGCAGTATCTTGCCCATTTTTTTTTTTAGAAGTCCACAGAGGTGATTTTTTTTTACTTATTAAAACAACCCCCGATCCATTCTTTTCCCTCAGTATTTTTATTTTGATTGTAGATTTCTCAAATTCACCCCCTTATATATTTGGGGAAGACATTCTTTTTGCACTGCTTTAACGCAGTAATAATACTTTTCAGCAGTTTTATGCACATAGGATTCTTAAGAAGATTATGCCCCTAACTTGTATGGAGGTTTTTTATGTGAAGGGAGGGGAAGGGGGGGGCGTGACACTCCCCTTGTAACGGTGGGTTTGTATTTCTTTTCAAAAAAGGGTCTTCCCTTTTTAGTTTGGTCCTGTTTTCTGAATTTAAAAAACTCTGAAAGCTCGTAAAAAAGAAAGGGAAGGTCAGATATTTTACCAGTGGCCAAAATGAAAACTGCGGATTAGAATTATTAAAAAAAATCTAGTGAAAAGGAAAAAAAAAACCCAAAAAAAAAAAAAAATAATGTAGTTAAAAAATAAGTTTTTTTTGATGACATTCCCTTTTAAATCATTATGTGGGTGGATTTTCATCACTAGTGGTTAAATATATTAAAGAAGTGGCGGTAATATTTAGTAACCCCGGGCTGTTTTTTTGGCATATTGTTTGTCACTATGTGGGAAATTTGGGTGGTTTATTTTAGTCATAATTATGTTGTGTTGATATGTGGGAATGATTGGGAGTATTTTCAGTCACTATGTGGTTGTTTGGCAAGTTTTTCCCTTATGTGGGGATGATTTGTGGTGGGGTTTTTTCGCGACTTGTATGGTTATGTGGTCAATGTGGTGGTATTTGGGAAATTTTTTTGTGAAATTTTATTGGTAAAATTGGCCTTTTAGATTTGTTTTTTTGTACGGTTTATTTGTAAATTTTATCATTTTTTGTGGGTTTTAAAACTTAGAAATTTGTCTTATAGCTTAGTATAGTTTTATTTACATAAAAGTATTATTCAGAGAAGGAGATTATCTTTATACTGGGGTCCCGCTCAATTAGGTGAACGAAAGTCACAACCTCGCAGCTCAAAATGTTTGCAGTCTTGCTTTTGGTTTTATTTCCCCCGAGCTCAGTCTAAATATCAGTTTCAGGGAATCGGAAAAAAAAAAAAAAAAAAAAAAAAAAATAAAAACAGACTTTAATATTTATTAACATTTTCCCTGATACCATAAAAACTAAGGTAAAATAATTTCATAAAAATAAAGCCTTACGTAAAAAAGGTGAAAACATAAGTAAAATAAAGCACAAAAAAGTGTTAACTGGTGTTCAAATTCACATGTACTACAATAAGAAAATTAACATGTGCCTGATCAGGAAGGAGGGTAGATGGCCCAATCAGGAACTGGATAATGGCAACACGATAGGCTGTGGTGTGGCACTACATGTTAATGTGGTGGGAGGGAGGAATATATTTTTCTTTCCAGCCTAAGTGATATTTAGCCTAGAAACAGCCATGATAAAGATTACAAAATACATTACTTTTCTCATTTTGTTTCATTTTAGAGTTATAGCATTCTTAAATTTCTGCTTGTTTACTTTAGCTTCTTGTTACTTATGGGGTGGTGGTGCCTCACTCCCGCTGGGCTTATCCAAACTATGTGATTCTAAGTCCCAGATGTTATCTTTCTACTCAGAAAAACTTAAAGGGGCCGTTTACATGGCACCGAGCAAATAATCCGACCTGTATTTGCTCTGTTTAGAGGCCCGGGGTACGTGGCCCCAGGGGGGCGGTTTTTTTTGCGGTTTGCGGAGAAAAGCCCCTTCCCCCCTTTGCAATGACGGTTCATGCTCCCGAAAACCGAGCGGAAGAATGAAATTTTATGTTTTTTGGACCCCCCGGGGTCTAAAAACTGGCCGTGGAAAATCCCTCGTGGGGACCGCGCACGGGATTTTCATAAGGTCCGTGATTTAAAATTGACAGCCGGTTTTTCGACTGCTTACAAAATTTAAAAAAATCGTAAAGACGAAAAAACCTCCTGTGGGGACATAACCCCAAACCCCCTTTGACCAAGAAAATATCTATTGGGTCTGCAGATTACCTATCTGTGTATATGCATCAAAGACAAAGTCAATCAGTAGTTAAAGGGGTTGTCTCACCATGTTTCACAGAGCCAATACACTTCAGTTCTTGCTTTTCCCCACTCTTCTGGTTTGGTATGGGTAGTTCTATAGTAGTGATTAGCATTTGACTCCATATTCCCAGCTCTTCTAATTGCCCTGACACGATTGAAGACAATGTAATCTATAGTGCAGAGGTCTTTAGTAAACAATCAAAAATAAGTCATTTCCTTTGTTTATAAGAGATAACACACTGTTCTCAAGCTGCAGTCTGCCCTGCTGATGTCACTCCCTGTACTTTATCTAATCAGGAAGGAAGAGCAGGATGATAACCAGAGAAACCTGTGTGTACTTAGTGGAGATAAAATCTTGATTATCTCCTGACTAAGGTATTATCAAAAGAGCAATGCATTTGGAACAAAGACTTGATCTAAGGTTCCTTACATGTTTAAAACGAATGTTTGTAGTGAGACAACCCATATAAAAGGTGTGTCTCGGCAGTATGCAAGTATATCATGACAAATACATCTCTGCCAGCTCACAATTATAACCAGACATCCTGCTTAGACATTGTCATTGTTTTTCACAACCCCTTCATCACCAATGTCTATTTAACATTTACACCTAGGAATAAGAGCTAGACGTGCTGAAATGTCAGTCACTGCTGTAGAACGACCTACAGGATGTGGGAGCCTGAAGAGGCCATGAAGAGTGAACACAGCCAGATGGGAAAAGCCTTTACGTGGAGCTGTCTTCTTTAGTATCTAATTTACATTTATAGTCAAATTACCTGGCAGGGTGACATGTCCCAATACGAATGCGCCATAGTTTTGGTGTATTTTGTGGCAAAAAAGTTTTTCCTCGATGAAAATGAACTGTAATATACCAAAACTAGGCGCGTTCTATGCTGGGCACGACACACTGTAATCCGCCTAAAAAGGCGCATTACATTATAATAGCAATTATACGCTGTGTGCCTCCATAAAGCATTGCGCCTTTTGAGGTGCATTACATACACTAGTAATGACACGTTATGCGCCTCCGTTACGCAATGCGCCTTGATTGGCACATTACATATACTAGCAATGATATGCTATGCCTCGTGATTGCGCAATATGTCTTTTTAGGTGCATTAAGTTTACTATGAAAAGTATATCAGATGCCAGATTTTTGAAGGAATTGTATTTTCAGGTGCACTTTGCACTGATTAAAACTGACGCTGTGATGCCAATTTTCGAACATGTCGCCCTTAATGTCTAATTTATGGTTTTTAATAGAATATTCAGCATCCAGTGCCTAACAACTTTAGATCCGTACTTGTCAATGGCTAACAAGTAATGGATTTATCATCTATTCCCTGCTCGTCAGTAAAACATTCAGCATGTTTTATGTCTAATTTTGTATCTAGTCGCTACTTCATGATAAAGTCAGTATTTAGGAATTAAATTATCAGCATTACAACCAGTATTCAGAGATGATTAATGATACTGTCAGTATCCATATACCTGACAGTTAAAGGGATTGTGTGAGAAACTAAAATTTATATAGTTACATAGTTTATCAGGCCGAAAAAAGACATACGTCCATCCAGTTCAGCCCATTTATTAAAGTGTTGCTAAAGTGTTGATCCAGAGGAAGGCAAAAACCCCCATGAGGTAGAAGCCAATTGACCTCATGTTAGGGAAAAAATTCCTTCCTGACTCTAGAAATGTATCCAGACCCTTCTCCAGAATCCTAGTCACTATAACTTGTTATGTTATCACTCTCCAGAAATGCATCCAAGCCCTTCTTGAACTCTGTTAGTGAATTCACCATGACAATTTCCTCTGGCAGAGAGTTCCACAGTCTCACCGCTCTAACAGTAAAGAATCCCTTTCTATGTTTATGCAGAAACTTTCTTTCCTCAAGACGTAGAGGATGCCCCCTTGTTCTAGATACAGTCCTGGGTATAAATAAATCTTTAGCGAGATCTCTATATTGGCCCTTAATATATTTCAACATATTTATTATGTCGCCCGAAGCCGTCTTTTCTCTAAACTAAATAACCCCAATCTTGCTAATCTTTCTGGATATTGCAGTCCACCCAGTCCTTTTATTATTTTTGTTGCCCGCCTTTGTACTTGTTCGAGCTCTACAATGTCTTTCCTGTGCACTGGTGCCCAAAACTGTACACAATAATTCCATGTGTGGTCTATCCAGTGACTTGTATAATGGAGAATAATGTTCCCATCATGTGCATCTATGCCCCTTTTAATACACCCCATGATCCTATTAGCCTTGGCAGCTGCTGCCTGACACTGGCTGCTGCAGTTAAGTTTACTGTCCACTAGGATTCCCAAGTCCTTCTCCATGTCACTTTTACCCAGTGTTTTTCCATTTAACATGTAATCATGTAATGGATTTTTCCTCCCCATGTGCATAACCTTGCATTTATCTTAAACCTCATCAGCCATTTCCCTGCCCAGGCCTCCAACCTATCCAGATCCATTTGTAATAACACATTATCCTCCATTGTGTGGATTCCTTTACAGAGCTTAGTATCATCTGCAAAGATCGATATTCTACTGTGCAATCCCTGTGTAAGATCATTTATGAAAATATTAAAGAGGATAGGGCCCAATACTGAGCCCTGTGGTACCCCACTAGTAACAGGGATCCAGTCTGAGTATGCACCATTAATTACCACCCTTTGTTTTCTATCAGTGAGCCAGTTGCTTACCCACTTGCACACATTTTCCCTCAGTCCAAGCATTCTCAGTATACTTACCAACCTTTTATGTGGAACAGTATCAAATGCTTTAAAAAATCCAAATATACGACATCCAGTGCCTCACCGCGATCCAGTCTGGAACTAACTTCCTCATAGAAGCTGATGAGATTATCTTGACAGGACTGATCCTTCATAAACCCATGCTGGAATGGCGTTGTACATTTATTTTCAGTGAGATACTCTAGGATATTATCTCTTAGAAAACCTTTAAAGATTTTACCCACAACAGAGGTTAAGCTTACCGGCCTATAGTTTCCTGGATCACTTTTTGACCCCTTTTTGAATATTGGCACCACATTTGCTATGCGCCAATCCTTTGGGACATACCCAGTTATTATACAGTCCATAAATATTAAAAATAAAAGAAAATATCATGGAGGAATACTATGTCAGATAAGCAGTAACTATATGTCACAATCCAGTGATTGAACTACTTACAATCGCTGCTATATCGCATATTATTACCATGTTAGAACTTTCTCCTCACTGGACTAGTGGGCGGAGCTACAGTTGCTATTCGTGCGCTCTGAAAGCTACATTTTCCACAATTGCCACTTCCTCCAGCTGAGTTATAGATTCTATATATAATATCCACACCACATTTTTTTTATCTACTGTGGCAGAGCAACCTCAGAAGGTCGCATATTTCTGCCACTAGGTGGAGTACAGCAGGATACCTGTTGCAGAAGTACCACTGAGGACCTGGTCTCTGTGGGGGAAGGCAACTATTTTGCGTCAGTAGCCATAGGTTACTGACACATGTAGCTAGCATGCCTACTATGCGGCCAAGTATGGGTTGCTTTTCCCAGAACGGCTATAGTGTTGGGTGGGAGGCCGTTCCCATGTTTCAGTGCCAGGTCTTACCAGGACTATTAAAAGGCTGTCACTCCAGGTGTCCAGGGGCTGAGAGTGACAGAGGAGCTGAAGAGAGGCTCTTATCCTAGAGGCTTGAGGGAAGCCTATACTTGACAGGAAGAATTTTGTGGTGCGGTGTGGTAGGCACAGGCCTCTGGTTAGAGAGGGACTCTAAGGTTTAGTTAGTGTCTAAGCATGACCCCCAGAACGGTCCAAGATGGTGTTCAAATGAGACTGAAGTGTCACATAGCGGAGGTATGCAATGGGCATTATTGGCACAAACTGGAAAAGTTTGGCACAGGATGTGGTGCCTAAAAGGAATTGGTGAACACTGAAGGTTTGGTGTTTGAGTGGGAGAACCATAAAAATGATTGCCTTGCCACTATGTGGGAAGTTTCAGGTATAAATGTGTCTGCCTTTGACTCCAGTAGACTGGTTGAACTTCATAGTATGCAGGATACAGCAGTGATCCTGATGGACATCGGAAGTTTTCCCATAGCAACCATGTACAGGGATGAGTATCTCCACCTTGGCTAGATACAGCCAGTAAGCGCTATGTGAACAGGGGAATGTATCCTCTGACACTAGTAAAACCCCTTGTAATGTTAGGGTAGCTGGCCAGTTTTGTATAGAGATGAACAGTGAGGACAAGAGGCCTTGTGATGAAGAGAAGTTTGAGTCTCATTACAATTCTGCCAACAAAGAGGTAACAGGTTGGGGCTCAGGTGTGCCCCTAGGGGCCATGGTGTATATCAACCATAAGAAGTGGTTGTGGTTGCTGGGTCCATCCAGGTGTCCTTTTCCTCTGTGGGTCCCAAAATAGTGAGTACTGTTCAATGGGAACACTAAAAATGTAGTCTATATGTAGAAGAAGGCAGACAAAGAATGGGATGGCCCAGCTACTAGGTATGATGGCGCTGATATAAAGCGTGTGAATGTGCCGATTACTTACATTTGGTTAACTAGTAGGCATTGAGGGTTTTTCCCTGGAAATCGCTGCATAGGTTGTGCCACCTGTTTTAAGTGGTTAAGAACTGTCTATTGCCCATAGTGGGGTGAGTGCATGGTATGAGCCTACAGCTGTGCTGTATGTGGACCATTTAATCTCCTCCTCTGAAGACCTAGGATGGATGTTGCCCTTAGCAAATGGTACGCGGAAGAAAAAGTTAAGTGTGGAGTGTATAGATGACTCAGGTGCTAATGTATGTCTCCGGTGTTATGTAACAGGTGAGGGAAAAGCAAATTCCCTGAGAAAAGTGGGTTGCTTCCCCAGACAAACTGAGCACACCCTAGGTTGTGTGAGATGGTTCCCCAAATTAGGAGTTTCAACCCTGTAGGGTTGATTACACAGGATGAAAAAGAGCTATAGCCTTTGTCAAATGGGGGGGGGGGGGGTGGGGAATGTGGCAGAGCGAACTGAGGCGGTCGCATGGTTCTACGATAAGGTAGAGTACAGCAGGATACCTGCTGCAGACGTGCCGCCAAAAACCTGGTCTCTGTGGGGGAAGGCAACTATTTTGTGTCAGTAGCCATAGGTTGCTGACACAGATAGCAAGGCTGCTATGCAGCTAAGTATGGGATGCCTTTCTCTGAACTGCTGTATCGTTGGGTCGCTCCCATGTTCCAGGCCAGGTCTTACCAAGCCTATTAAAAGGCTGTCACTCCAGCTGCCAGGGACAGTGGTCGGCTGCTTGGAGCAACAGGGGAGCTGAGGAGACGCTCTTACCACAGTGGCTTGAAGGAAGAATACTGTTGTTTTGGGGTGCTGTGTGGTAGGCACAGACCACTGGTCAGAGAGGGTCTCTGAGGTTTAGTTAGTGACTAGATGGCCCAGGATTTGTTTGTATATTATGCTCTGTACGTGGGCCCGTCTCTGAAAAAAAGGGAGGGTGAGCCCGTTTCAAAAGAAGCCCAGTGTGGGGGAGTGGGCCCTATAATAAGTAAAACCGGGGGTTTTACCAAAAAAAACAAACACAAAATAAACGTACCCCCCAAAGGGTGGTCCCAAAAATGTTTCCCAAAAAGTGATGAAACTCACAATATATACCGTATTATAACTAAAATTCACACCATTTTTATTTTGGGAAAATCTCCATTTTTACACTGCAGAGCCGTTTCCCCACACCAGAAGTCTCTTAAGGGTGACCATAGGGGCCCCATGCTCAGTTATGTCATTCCCCGGGCCCAACCAAGGGGTAAAAATAAGGGGCTGTCCCAATTTCGTACCCCTGCATTCCAGGAAAAGTTTTTTTACGGAAGGGGCCGGGGGCCATTTTCTTCTGTTTTTTAAAATTCCCATAAAAAAATATAAAAAACTGGGTCAGTGAAAAGACAACACCATTTGGGGGTAAATTAAAAAAACCAATGGCCTTCCTTTTGGGGAAAAGATAAAGGTTTTAATCCAAAAAAGGGGAGCCAAGGGGGATTACCAAAATTTTTTCTGTGACTATAATTGATTTTTCCCCTTTATTTTTAAAAAAAAAGGTTTTTAGGCATTTTTTCATTTTTTACATGTAGTTTTAAAAGGGATTTTTACTTCTTTTCCTGGGGAAAACCCCTTTAATGAAAATTTCCCGGGCCTTTTGGGGGGGTTAATTCAACCACTTTTGTACCCGGGGGGATTGGGACATGTAGAGTGATCCCAAAAGGGGTTTTGTTTTCCCCGGTTTTAGTGGCATACTTATTTTTGCTTTTATTTTTGGGAAAAAAAAATACGTGGAAAAAATTGATGGGCCTTTTTACATTCAAAAAGGCTTAAATATCAGTAAAAAATTGTTTCTGTATAGAAAACTGTCCCTAAAGGTGGGGGCTACTCGTTAAAAAGTGATGGGGGGAAATAATACATATTCAGCTGACAGCTACTCGTCTGTGTATGGGGGCCCTTACTCTTTGACATAAAACCCCCCATGGTCACGAAAATATCAATTTTTAGCACAAAAAACATAAAAAAGGATGTTTATGACCATTTTAAAAAAATTTGAAAAATTTTCCGTTCCGGGCATTTTGGGGCCATAAAAATCCTCAATTCAATAGATAAATTTGAATCCCATTTATTAAAAGTAGGGAACATTTTTATTACCCTTTTAAATGGTTCTAAGAAAATTAATTTTTAAAAGAAAGAGGGGGAAAATGTAAATGTAGGAAAAGGCAACAGGCTCTATCTTTTTAAATGATATTCCCTGCTATGAGATTAGATACAAGGGGGCGACATGGATGAAGCCCCCACTGCGGAGCGCAAGTTTTCGTTTGCCCCTCGAACGTGAACAGATGAAACCTAAATGTATGCCCGGGACCCCGGGAAAAAGGGTGGGGGTTTCTTTACATTTTGGCGAAAAAGTCCAAACCCCGCCTCCCTTGTGAGAGGCGCATGGGGGGACCTGCCCCTTAAGTTTGGGCCCGCCCCCGGGGGAGGTACGTTCATAAAAAGGGCGGTTTAAAAAAGTTCACCCCCGGCCCTTTTGGGGGGCCCAGTGTGGGGGGGCGGAAAGTGGGGAATTAAAGGCCCCAGAAGGGACTGCGCCTCACATGTATTCCGAATCGAGATAGGCCAAAAAAAAAAAAAAAAAAGCAAAAAAAAAGAAAAAATCTTTTAAAACATGTCCTTTTGCGGCCTTTGGGGGGGTATGAATCAAAAAACGTTTTTTTTTTCGTGTAAAAGATTATCTGAAAAAGAGCTCAAAACCTACTAAAAAAGAAACATAAATAAAAATAAATTTTCCCAAAAATCAAAACGGCGTCCCCATCAGGAATTTGGATTTTTGGGAAAATTGCCGGGGAGATCATTTAAATTCAAAATTTTGTAAGCTTTTCCTAAATTGGTGGAGAAAAAAACCAGAAAAACCCCAACCAAATCAGAATAGGGGGCGCCCAAGGAGTGCCTTTAAAAAACCTATGGAGAAGTATTACCCAACCCAAATTTCCCCAAAAGGCGGGACAGCCCCCCCTCAAAAAAAGAAAAAAAAAAAAATAAAAAAAAGAAAAGACCCCCGTTTGGGTTTGGGAAAGTAGGGGGCCCCTTGGGGCTTTTTCCGGCCAATCGGGAGTGCGGGGCTATTTTTCTCTAAATTTGTAGTCATGGCCCCCGATCAAGGGGCACTGAAATTCAGCGCCGTGGGCAGGGAGTATTAGCAAATAAATCTTTTTATTAAGTTAAGGGCCCCGTGTTCACACCGGGTTTTTTGGACCCGGGATTGCCCCCGGCAAATCGGGCGTGAAAAAGGGGGGGGGGACGGGGGGGGGCCGCCCCCCGGGCCCCAAAAGGGGACTTCATCTTTCTCCCGGGCCCCGTACGCGCCGTAAATAATGTGATGTACTTTCTCCCCCCGCCAGGGGGGGGGGTTTTCCCGCCCGGGGGGAAAGGGGAGAGCGACGGAATCCACTTTTCCCCTCTGTGAAGCGGGTGGATTTCCGTAGTTACTCCGATGGGATTGGGGGGCCGAAACTTCGTGCAAACCCGGGGGGGGGGGGGGGGGGGGGGCAAGGGAGTACGGGGGGGCCAATCCGCGGACAAAAAACCCGTGTGAACGAGGCCTAAAACATTCTCTGTAAAAGAGCTAAAACCTTTCCCATAAACATACAGGGAAAAAAAATCACTAAAAACACTAAATTAAGGTTTTTAAACCCATGTGTATATAAAATTTAATTAAAAAATATGGGGGGGAACCAAAAAAAAACCCAAATTTAAAAAAGAATTCAATGAATTAATTTTTTTTTCTTTTTTTTTTGTTAAAAACCCCCCAAAATATTATTATTCATTTTAATAAAACCTTTGGGCACAACTTCGGAGGGTTTTTTTCTTGATTTCGGCCATGTTCAGTTTTTTTATAGATTGCATTAGAAAACCCAAAAAAGAGCGTCACTCGCCTCCCATTGGCCCCCAAAAAACCGAGCCTCTTTTAACTTTGCCAATCCCCAAACAAGAGCTCGCTCTGCATTTCTTTTTTCCCAATGAAAATCTATGAAAAAAGGGAGGGGTCACCCACTGATTGGCTGAAAGGGGGTTTGGGCTGGGGCCCCTTTTTCCCCCCCCAACCAATCACAGAACTTTGAATATTTCCCATAGACAGTAATAACCCTTTTTGGGCCCCTTCTTTCCACTCAAAAAAGACCCCACTACTTATTATTGGTGGAATTTTTT